>VXBJ01001502.1:185167-275156 GCA_013400055.1 Nycticryphes semicollaris | reverse complement strand
TTAGTTTTGTTAGTATCTTAAAAGTTTATTTCAAATAAAAAATGTTGTACTCGGTGACAGGAAAATAAGATCATCTGGAGGTTAAATACAAAGCATAAAAGGGGCATGCACACGTGCCCAGTATGGCAGGATTCTCCATATTGGGACATCTCATTCAAAGCCTTACAGTAGTCCAGAGAGATGATATCTATAGCTCTTCCTTCATCCACTAATGTAGTCAGTCCATCATAGAAAACCACGAGGTTCATCAGGCAAGATTTGCCCTTGGTGAAGCCAAATTACTGGGGAACCTTTTCCACACTTTCTTTGTGGGGACAAACTGACAAGATGAGCTCCTATAAAAACTGGAAGGACTTTTGCCTTCTTAATACCACATGCTGATCCCATAGGGATTCCTTCTGCAAGACCTCATCTCAGATGAAGACCCTTGTCAGAAAGAATGTTTATTTGAAGTCTGAAATCTATTGGAGTTAAACAAAACCAGCTATGCAAAACAAGGCCTAAGACAATCTTCGGGACTCGAAATTACTTCCAAATTAAAGAATAACACTAAACACCCAGCACAGGTTTCTAGCTAAGGTTTATGCCAGCCCTGATTAATCCGTGAACTTTACCTACCTACCAAAACACCAGTTAGAGGGGGAAGACTGCTATTCTATGACATGCAGCAAAGCATTTCTGAAAATTGATACTCTTTTTACATACTAGTATGCCCTGATCCATATAAAAGCTTGCTTGTCCATTCCCAGGAGCAGCAAATGAACAAACTGAAAGCCTTCTGAAAAGGAAAAGCTCTAGACAGTACTGGCAAGAGAAAGAACAGTCAGTGAAAGAGCTATTGTCTGGGACCTTAATGATAGCCAAGAGAAGTAAGATACAGTAAATATATGAGCAAAGCTGTTAGATGTTTAGTTTTTAAAAAACTAAATTATTATCTTAATCATATCTTATTTCAAGGATTATCTTAAACAGATGAGATTTTTTCCCAACAGATCTTTAAATATTTTCAAAGATGCTTTATGAAACATGAAAGTTTTAGTATAAATCAGGCAGAGTGCCAGATCTAAGTGGTTTCCTGCAAACAAGCTTAAGCAAAAAAAATAATTATACTGATGCACAAACATGCTTCTACATCACCTGCCATTAATTATTATTTAACCTTCATTTTTTTAAGAAATACAGGGAGACTTATACATATCATGGGTGAGCTTCAGCTAAGCCACATGGCAGCTCTTAGCTCATTATAAATATGAGGTAAGAAAAAACTTATACAATTAATTTCCTGTGTTTTTGTTAGGAGCACATGCAGGACACTTTACCTGAGTATTTCAATACTTGCAACCCTGACTTAAAATGCACATCACAAGGAAAGGATACCAAGTTTCAGTGAATTAGTCGACTAGCTCACACTGGATTTGATTTCCCCTGTTTCTTTTTTACAACTAGCTCTGGGAAAAAAACCTCAGCTCCAACACGAGTTAGCATTTGGCCTATATGACAGAGTCAGAATATAACAATACTGACAGGAAAATCATGAGCGAGTTTTGTGTTTATATAATGCTGTTTGGGTGAGAAGGTTAAACTGCTAAGCACTCACTTAAATCTACTTGTAGAAAGTTTAAGTAATAGTGGCCATTGCTAGAACTAGTTGAAGCTGTTATCATAAAAAAGTTTCCTATATGTACTTCTTCCCTGTTTTGTAAAGCATTTTCTCATTTTGTTGCAGATACTAGAAAGAGTAAAGAGGTATTGAACTATGCATTTTGAACACAAGTTTGGCAAACATCTGGTGAAAACAAATAAAAACCACAAGCAGCTATATTTGTATGAAATGAGATTTTGCAAAATAGAAATTTTTGAGTTTCCCTCTCAGTAATAATATCTAGAGCTTGCATGTTTGGTGAGCACTGCTGGGACCTGATTTGTAAAAGCTCCTTAGTACCTGCAGCTAGAAAAGATTCCTAGCTTACACCTGCACTGAACCCCATGTCAGAGTAGGACTATCACAGCCTTACTGCCCAAGCAAGTGCCAACACTCATAAGCGCTGTGATGCAAGAGGATTGTTAACCCCCACGCTGAGCCACAGAAGGGCAGTAACGCTCATGGTGCTACTAGAATTAAAAAAGCCATTTTGGAAAAGAGCAAAGATCTAAGTTGAACTTAAGCTCAGGTTTACGTATTTTGATAGTTCAAACTACTACTAAAAAACAAGCCAAAGAAAGAGGTCAACCTGAGAAGCTAACTCAGAGTGCAGATGCTCTTGTGAGGAAAAACAATTTTCTGAAGCACTCTCAAGTCCTTACTCTCACCCCAACAGATGACCAATATTCATTACCAGATCGAAGTTATCCAGTCACTTTGTCTAGCAGCCCGCATCATGTTATCTTCAGGCATGATTTAATTTAGATCAGCTCATTTATGGATGAGTTAAAAATTCCAACAGATGGAACACACAGAACTGTTGGCATGCCCCAAGTAAAAAAAAATATATATATAAATCACCTGGGAACAGGAGAATTTCTTTATTTCATTTTTGAGGGGGTTAGTCATTCAGTACTTCTATAAGTGTAGTTTTATACTGGTAAGAAACTCCATAACTGCAGTTAGATGAATGAAGAAAGGATTTGCTCATTTTGCTGCTTAGGAATGTCCATCTGTGAGAGTTCAGTCCTTCAAAAATAAGTGTATGTAAGAATTTTGAAAGTCAATGTTATGCAAGCAAGAACAGATGTACAAGAGACCACACAGAGCATTAGAAAACTCCAAAAGTCATAGTTAATTCAGGCAGGGAAATAAATGTGGCAGAAGCCTTAGAAGGGAAAGCAATGCTAGCACTGAATTCTCAGGCTCCAAAGGCATTTAAATCCCTGTTGTGTAACAAAATCTATGTAGGTACACTTTTCTTCCTGCAGAGGTCTCTGAAATCTGTGGGGTTTTAGGTAAGAAAAACAAGAAACAGGCTCTGAGCAGTAAACCCTTTGGACTTTTCTAATGAATCACAAAAAATCATCAATACTGAGTGATGAAGTTTGCAACAGGATGAGTCAGTCAGACTAGTATATCTAACTTCAGCAGAGATTTTGTGAGAGAGGAGCCATCTCATGTGTCTGTCTCAATAAGTATTTTTACCCTTCTCTCTCTTCACACGTTATTGTGGCTACAGCTAAGCTATTTATTGCGTATAACATAAGCACATTTAGTATGTGTGTTTACATATGGCTACAAATGCAGATGTGCAATGCAATGGTTTCCTGCTGAGTGAGAAAAGAATTATGAAAGCTACTCATCCAATAGGTCTTTCTGTAAGGCCATGTCTTTCCAGTTTCTTTTCTGCCTCTATCAGGGACAGGAGGAATATTTGAGGTCCAAAATAGCTCTTTCCCTGCACTCTTTTTAAATGCTTCAATTGATTCTCATTAATCTCTGTCTTCAGTTTAGGAGCTGAGTAAGCTTCTTCTTTCATCTTAAAATTAAATTTACTTGATAGATGATTATTATTATTATTATTAGGTAGGGAAAACCCACCTGTCATTTGATGTGTTGGCTTCTGTTCCTTCAGACGTCATTCGTGGATCATTTGCTGCCCTGATCATTGTCATTGCTTTAAGCAATATTTTAAATCATTACAGAAAAATCATCATCTGGTGATTTCCAAATTATTTTTCATTTATAAAATTCTTTTAACATCCTGACTTTTGAAACATAAATCCAGAGCTATTTGGAGTGCTTTAAATAAAATACTTAGTGAAATATAAAATCAATAGATAACATAAAATACCAACATAACTGACTGCAAAAACCATGTGTAAATTATAAGGGAGCCAAACAAGTGCAGAGTGGTAACCTGGCACCAGCTCAAATTTTCAAAATGAAGTTGGAGGGAATGGCAATCTACAGGCACTGCTCCAATTTGGTCTTGCACATCGAAGTGTACACCTCAGTAACCTGGCATAGCCCACGGACTTCCTTTTCAGCTTTCAAAATCTGTTTCAATGAAACTTGAAGACACTCTTCTGCACCTCAGCTTAAATATAGAGGTGTATATAAAAAAACAGAGCTGAGGGGTAGAGGAGAAGAGAAGTTGTTCCCCTCACACTGACTGCATCATATAGGGGAACCAAATGCCAAAGTACACCTAAGTCTACCAGCTCTCACTCTGCATCAATACTGCTTTGGAGCCATGAAAAAAAATAGAACAGAATAGTGGCAAAATTTACTCTCAACATATCATTGATAATACCTGAATACAACTGCAATGCCTTCTCTGATCAGGTCTTGCTTAATATAACAAAACCTGAATAAAACAGAGCTGCTTTGACTGTTACGAAATTCTTGCATGTGGACACATTATTACAGATCCACACTAAATATGCGATATGCGACATGAAGCACAGGACAAAGGGAAGAAAAGCCTAAATCTGTGGGTGATATGGAAGGACTCGCACTAAAGGCAAAATATTTAAAAGTGTTCATTGCAGGGTTAGAAGACAGCTTGCCCTTTTGTTACCAATTTATAGATAGATTTATATATTAATTTGTAGACTGCCTGCTGTGCCTCTTATTGAAAAGACAGACAAGGTGTGTCAAAAAGGTCTCATACCTATTTGATCTGACTCTGAAAGTTTTGTTTTATTCCACAGCACTATGTGTTCAGTGATCAGTTTGCAATCTGAAATCTCAATCATGAGCAGACCAACAGATGTGCATCTCTGTTGATATTTTTAGCAGGTAGCGGTTCTCTTGGTTTTAAATGAAGTTATTCACATGCTTAAGGCTAAGTGTACGTGTATATGTTTGCTGAATCTTGGCCAGGCCTGATATCTAAATGAGGATCTACTAATAAACAACAGAATCTCTATCTTCCAAATGGTAGATATTCACCAACTCCTTAGCTAAGTCTCACACTGTCCTACTTTACCAGTATTATCAAAATGTTTATCTTCAGTGCTGTTTGCTGGCTCCTTTCGCCCTCTTCTAAAATCTATAATACGATTAAAGTGAAGCAAGGTTTGTAAGGAGAGGTAATATCTTTTATTAGAGCAACTGATATGTATCTCCTTAGACCATCAGGGCTACAACAGCAAAACTGCTATAATTTAATTAGTCATTTTAACAGAATTGGAATAATGGCAGTGACCTCAGCCAAAGCATTTTGTCTATACTTTTTTCCTACAGAGATCTGGCAATGCCCCATAATCCTGCACTAACATGTCTGTCTTTATTCAATTCCATGTGTCTCTTGAATAATAAGTCCATCAAAAAAACTCTTGCTTTTTTCTTTGCATGATAAAGTGGGTACTACCATAAAGCAAAGAAATATTAATCTGCTGTGTAACTGGCAGAAGGTTTTCAACAGACCAAATAATACTGCTGAGATCAGCTGCCAGTTAGTTTGGGGTTTTTTTTGTTGTTGTTGTTGTTGTTTTGTTTAGATTTGCTGGGTTTTTTTTAGAGAAAGCGAGGATTTGGGATTGTTTTGTTGTTTGGGGTTTTCTTAACATGTTTTCACACTGGTTTTCAGTATTCAGAAATATGTCCCTTCCATAACTTCCAACGAATTTTGCCATATAACTGCAGCTTGTTGCATCTGGAGGTGGTCAAGATTCTGCAACAACGTAAAAAGTCTTGATGCACTTGCCTGGGATTTGCTGAAAGAAGCTGCATTTAGTAACGTGTATACATAGCTGTATAATCAGGAGGTAAAACTTGAAAAAACACCTAATATATATATATGAAGCCAGCAACCGAGGAAGGGCAATTCCTGCACTCTCAGATATGATTTAATGAATCTTGCAGGGGCTTTGACAGAAATGTAATTTGCCAAACCCAGCACATTTTTCACTGCCAATTAATTAAACAGCCTTACTGAGAAGAAGTGTCCAGTAAATTAAAGAGCTGCAAGCCTAGAACTTTACATTATCTAATTGTACCACAAACTCAGCTATTGAAATAGGTTATCAAAAAGCCTATGTGAAAAGCAGCTTTTGAAAAAGTCGTTCCCTACACTATTCCTTAAGGTTGACTTACACTACTGTCTCATTGTAGCTCTTCATTCTCCTGTGACCTACACAGTTACCCATTAACAACAGTGAGACATAATTCCCAGCTCCAGTTACCAATGACATCAAGTTCCAGTGTGCTCTGTACTGTATGACCAAAGTTGCCTGAGTTAGTCTTTGAAAGGTTATCCTCCTCTCTCAAAATTTAGATCAACAGAAATCTCTTTATCCATTCCTGCTTACTGCTTGTAATTCCACAAGCATGATTTCAAAGCCTGGCTGCAAACAGCCACAGAAGATGAGCCAAAACAATGTTCTCAGAGGCAAAAAAGCGCCATCATGCAAACCGAAAGAGTTGACTCTTCAGCCAAAGGGTTGTAAAAGGATCACATCACCTGAACTCTTTTCGTCTATATGCTCTTAGTCCACATGCTCTTAGCCCACAAGCCAGAGTTGTGTGGTTCTAAGCACACAGAAAGAAAGTTTCCAGTCTCTTCTCAGCCATAAAGCTTCACAAGCACTATATTGGGGAACAAACCAGAATTATATTAGACTTCACAAAACACTGTTGAGAATGCGTTTGTCAACCAACACATTAGGTCAGGCTCTTCTCATTGGTGCCCCATGACAGGACAAGAGGCAATGGGCACAAACTGGGACACAGGAAATTCCATCTCAACATGAAAAAATCAGAATAACATGACTTTTTTTTTTTTATTAATTAAAACTAAATTTTGAAAATTATGGTTTTCTTGAAAATATTTTTCTTAAAAAATAAAAACAACCAACAAAACCTTAATCTTAGAAAACTTTGGATTCAACTGATTTTAGAATAAAATACCTATATAATTTATATCATCTTACAGGCTGATTTAACCCCTTGTTCTGAAACTAACTGGATTCAAAACAATGGAAATAGTCCATAAGAATTTTTCATATATTAACCAAGACAAAAAAAAAAACAAACCACTTAACACAAAGCTCTTCTCTGAAGAGTGGGAGAGGCTACCAGTCTGAGACAGACCTCTGCAGTTCCTAAGATCTTTTCATTTCTGAAAGTCCTGTGAATAAGTCAGTACTTGCTATAATAAAAATCAACATTTCACTGCTTCTCAGCAAGCTGCACGCTATGCGCTTCTTAAAAGAAGCCATCTATTCTTCTCTTTGTCACACACAATTTCTAGGAGATCATTACTCATGTTTTGCTTCCCTTCATATTTTGCATTTGGAATATTCAAATATGAAGACAGCTATATAATTAATTCAGATCAGGCAAATTTGTGATCTCTTGTATGGTACAAAGTTATTTCCGTCACATACCACGTACTACAAAAGCATTCAAGATCGTGGGGCATTCACACGCTGTGACAATGAAACCCATGGGCCATCACCTAACTTTTGTGTTCAGATGACAGAAGTGGTGACACTATCTCTCTTACTGGGTCACCCAAGCTCTCTTAATCAAAGCCCTCTCCTTAATTCTCACTTTTGCCTCACCCTACACCTACTTACTTGAATCTTAATAGTTTTAGCAGCTGAGATTTAAGGCAACACATATACTCATCTGAAACAAAGTTATTCCCTGGCTTTAACTGAGGTTAATGTTTGAAACAGAAAGTTCAAGGTGTTAGAGCTGAAAGAAGTAATCAAATCACGTTTACCTAAAAGCTACGGTTAAATTGTAGTTGCAGGTTCTGTAATAAACATTTTACTTAATTCCCAACAAAAGCTTGATTCTCATATATGTCATTGTCAGACTACATCCCCATCATGCAGAAATTATTATTGTGTATAAGATCATGGTTTTTCTTAAAAATCAGATTCATAGTGAACAATAGATTTTAGGTCACCCATGTTTAAGAAGTTTTCATGAAATCCATAATTTCCCAACCACAAAAATTGTACACTTTGCACTTGCTTCCCCCTTCTACATATTCTTTTTCTGGAGGTAAGTAATTTAATATAATGTATTTTAAATAAAGTATTCAAAGCAATTTATAATCTATACCTGTGCAATTGTGCTTCAAGCATAGTGATAAAAGCTGTGCCATTTGTTAAAAAGAAGGTTTTATTAATGAAAGTAAGAACTGTTGTCACCAGTAATTTAAATAGTGTAAGTAAACACACACTACACAGTGTTAATATTTAGGCAGATGTTTGAATGACTATTTGTATAAATCGTTATGTTATTGTGGCAGTTGAGCCTTGATCTAGGTCCCAGCTGAGTTGCAGCTTTTTAATGTAATAATGTTTCACATGCACAGTAAAAAATGCAGTACACTGCACTATCTGTTTGCTATTTATTTCTGAACTAGCTCTGCAGTTCTTTTATTGCAGCAGGAAAGTTTGCCCCTGTTAAAGTCACACAACTGAGTTTTGGTATAGGGCAAAAATTGGAAAGCCATGCCTTCTAGCACCAGACAACAACAAGCAATTGTATGGATCGACCTGAAGCAGAGAAATAGCCACAGTCTTTAGGCTTTAATGAGACTGAATGTCAGCACATGCACTTTATTCAGAGCTCTGCAAAACAAGAACCTAAAGCAGCCTCAGGAAGAAAAAAGGTCTGAAGAACTGCTTTGGACAAACAATGTGCTAAAGATGTATGATTGTATTAAAATACAGACCCTTTTTCCAGGCAAGGTTGCTTCATGTTGAAGGCAATACCTCTTAGATTTTCTCTCTCGACAATGAAAATTATATTTGCAGTACCTAATTCTGAGTGTAATTTGCAGGATGCACATTATCAGACAATTAAGATCATGTTTATCTATTTATTTTTACCTTAAGTTTCAAGAAATTAATATGTTATCCATCCCAACTCTGTGCTTTCAACAGTCCTTCCTACATGGAAACACTTGAGATTAAGTTTTCAAAGCACACTCATGCAGGCTCAGATATTCTTTCCTTTAGAACCTTCACCAAATGTCTATGTTGAGAACCAATCTCCCACTACATCATTGTATTTCTGTCCCAAACCTCGGGGCTAGATGTACAACCAGGTCTGCATGTGCACTACTAATACTGTTCTTCAGTTTCTGGTCACGCTCACCTTCCCCAACCTCCTTTCAGTTCCTCTGCTTTTACAAATTTTAGCTATTTTCTGTATTATCTGCATTTTATGTTTTCTCTGCATAAACTCTGGAATGCTTAGACCAAGAATAATCATCCTTTCTAATACAGTGAGCTTTCTCCTAAAAACTTAGCCTGCTCAAGTGCCGCAAGACACAGAAGACAAAGCTCTCTTGAGTACAAGGACAGGCAGCTACAGGAATAATGTAAAGGAGGAAAATTCTCATCACTTTTTCAGGGTCTCTACATTTCTCTCTGAAGTGGGACTTGTTGGGCAGCTGAGACCAAAAAATGATCTTAAACTTGCTAGTGTCACAGTAGATTATGAAGTTAAAGTGTACCAAGCAGCCAGATATCCACGAGCAGCTTGAAGCACCAAAACTACCACTCGTAGAACACAGGTTACATAGAACAACATTTACTTACATGCAGTCCTCAGTAACAAAATGGGGTTATTTCTTTACTATCTACTTTAATTGCCTGACTAACATGTTAGTGTTGAGTTCCTGGAGCTCTGTAGTTCAACATACACAGTAACAGTACCCTTTCAAAAGCCAATAAAAAGCTTGCAAGTGAAATGATAACTATTCTAAACTGGCATTTTAACCAACCAATTTGGCATTATTGTACATACAGCCAACTAGACTCACCTGAAAAAGTTAGTCATTGCAACAACTACTTGGTCATTGTAGTTACAGCAAAGATCGTCTTGTTTATCAAGATGATGAAAAGGTAATAATGGCTTTTTAAAGTGTGCTGGTAAGAAAGTAGTGCAGATATATGTTTACAGATATGTGACTGGGAAGAAAATTAATTATTTTTTTAAAAAACTGAGGAAAATAAATTTGCTTAAAATGGTAATTTTCTCTATCTTCAGAAATAAGCACTCAAATATTACTATCCTTCATTAGTAAATGAGGACAGTATTTTCAAATTGTGATCCAAAAAACTCAAGACAAATAGTTTAAACCCAGTATAGCATTATTCACATTAAATTTTCATTAACCATAAAGAAAGCCTTATATGCAAGAATCTTAAAACCTAAGTGTTAAAATACTCTCTATTTGGATTGCTTCCTGTGAACTACAGACTTCCTTGCTTGCTTTCTAAATAACTATCTGCATTAACACAGATGTTCTTCTTACCTTCATACTGAATTGGTAAGATCAAAAAGCATTGGATAAATAAACAGTATTCTTAATGTCTTTAGTAATTAAGCACTGCAATTACTACAGGAAGTATACCATCCCATTTTAGTTCACTTCCCAGACAAATGTTCCATTAGAAATGATAGCTCTTGCTGCTTTCAAGTGGTCTTTTAAACACTTCAATGGTTGTGAAATCTAATTGAAAAATAGAGGGGGTGGGGTTTGTTTGAGTCTTGTGGGTTTTATTAATTATTTTTTTAATTTTGAATTATCTAACCTGAAATGTTTGAAGGCCAAGCATTACTTGCCTGAATGAAGTTTCTGTCATTAAAAATCAAGTCCAAATTGCACTGGTGCTTTAATGCACTAGGTGGCATAATGATATTCACATTAGAGCAAATTAAATGCTTTACCACCACCTAGGTATTTAGTCGGATAATAGAAGCTGCCCTTCCTGCCAGATTAGAAAACCTGCAGTAATTTCTGTAATGACAGGAATGCTAATATTGTTAATCCTCTTTTTTGTTCTTTTCAAGAGCACTTCATTAACAGAAAAAACCATTCTTATTTAAATAAGACAATATAAAAAACTCTATGGAGTACTGCTCAGTTCAAAATGCTGGACGTGTGATCCATGCACTTTCCACTGATTCTCCATGGTCAGAATATCTGTTGCTTCTAAATAGGTGTACAAGAAGGGTAAAAAGAGTGTACAAAGCATAATGAAACTTTTTTGTTTACCATCCTTCCTCACCTCTATAAACTAGGAAACCTGGCCTGTCACTGGCTGATACATTATTTACAGAAGACACAGTATTGTACTGTGTTGATTAACCTCCATTAGCACTTGGAGGGACATGGATCTCATTACAGAGAAATTTTCTTTTCTTTTTTTTTAATATGTAACTTCCCATTCTCCTCCACTAGAAACCCAGGCATGTACTGGACCTGCATAGTATTTGGGTCCTTAGCAACACAATTTTAGGTGAAGAAGTTGACTAAGTGATAACCAAATAGTGCTGTAATAAACCTGCCTGTTCAGTCACATTAGTACGATTAATGTCCAGCTCCTCATGTTGTAGACATAGGTTTTGCTAAGATGTGATTTAAAAATTAAAGGTGCAGCTGAAAAACAAACTACGGAAAGCAGTGGTAGGGATTCCTTTTTAAAATCCTTTAAACCCTACTCCAACCCCGACTGTGACAAAATCTACCTTGAACAATTTTACTTGTGACCAAGATGAGCTTGAGAGTTATCACTTTTTTTAGGACTTCTGTTTAGTCAGCTTTGACAGGGGTCACATTAAATGCAAGTTGACACTGCCAGGAATTGGACCAGGTGAGTTGAATCAATCTTTTCCATTTCTAACTCTATTAATTCCACTGTTATAGTGGACATAATGAAAGATCCTTTCAGTCTGATTCTGGTGTCAGTCTGAAGCAGCATTATGTCAAAAAAAAATTAAGTCATCTTCATTTACTGTAAGCTCAGAAACTTGCTTTTTGCTGCAGATGTTCTGTCATGGTTTGTTTGAATTCTGGGCAGTAAATTAGAAGACACGTCAATGTAAAGTGGCAGTGAAATCATTTATCATTAACTTGAAGAGGCCATTATTCAGCTGTGGAAGATGACCGTTTTATGAAATACAAAGAATGAGATCATGATTTAGTGACCCGAAGTTCATTTTCCAAAACACAGCAGTATGCAGTGAGAGTAAGAAGGGAATGGCGCCTAAGCAGTTGTTATAATTTTATCTGGATAATGTTTTGATATTTGCCACCTCGGTTAAAATTGGCTTTGATGAGGCTTGTTGCGGATTAGCAGACACATTTTTCTATTGGCTAGCTGCTATATCTGTCCTGGTTCTTTCTGTGCAATTACAACGCTTACACGTTACTGCAGTACCATAAATAGGTGCCCTACCTGAGCATCAGGAAAAGATTTAAAGAGGTATAAAGCTTTCTGTGTTTTAAGGGTTATTTGAAATATTGGAGTTTCTAAACAAACACTTCACAGAGTCCAGATGTTATAATTTCCTTAGGTTTTTGACGTCGTTACTAACATGTTCACCTGTTTTATTAAAATTATCCCCACTTAGGAAGCTTATTTGTGCAAGCAACTGAATAGGATAATGTTACTGCTGGAACTAATTTTGTAAAGACAGAAGACGTGTTCAGCACAGAAAAACCAAGCATAGTACAGAGTTCAGCACCAAACATCACCAAGTTATCAATTCCTAGAAGAGATTAAAGTAGGACTTCTCTTTTTATGATGCAGTTGATAATGAATTGCCTACCTTTTCCAGCTGGTGCATCCCTTCCTCTACAGAGCAAATGGATGCCAAAGTTCTCAGCGTCTGAGGATAAAGGCACCTGAAACAATCCTGGCGACAGATCTTAAAGAGAGCAGCTACACCTCCTTCCTACAGGGAAAAAGGAAAAATCAGAAAAGCAGAAAAGCAGATCTGAATGTTTCCCTAGTATTTAACTGACAGTGTGATAGGGGGCAAATACTTTTAGTAATTTATCCAAATTAGCTATCATCACAACACCAACAAAGAGGATGTTAAGCTCACACAGAGAACTCAAGTTGATTAATGCTTATACACTAAGTGCTGAAAAGGTACTATAGCCTCAGTGGGAGGTATACTTAAATGATTGACTTTTACCAATTACAGGCACAATTTAAATTAAACTTGACATTCACCTGAAAATTGCAAAGAATTATCAATAGGTGGCAATTGGAGTGACATTTAAGTAATAGTTCAGCCATATGCTGTTAGCTTAAAACAGATTTTTTTAGCATATACATTCCATTCCTCTACACATTTCTCAGCTACATACAGTATTTACTTAATGGTGAAATGTGAGAGAGAGGGTCATATGGGAACAGGTGTCAAGTTCTGTACAGATACAATCCATATCATAATCCATATCCTCTAACACATAATATTTGTATTACTACACTTTTTTCTTTAAATATGGCAATAATTACAAATATTTGAGTATATATACAGCCTTACAGTAGCTACCCTTAATCATTTCCAACACAGCTTGTAAACATATGTGTTAGCAAAGTTCACATAATAAATGGAAAGATATAAATAAATACAGACAATATATGCACTTCTTGTGGTGGGAGGGTTTTTTTGTCTTGTTCTTCATTTCAAAATGTTATGCCATCAGGTACACTACAGATGCCTTATATTATGCAAAAGCAGACAGGTAATGAAGAGGAAAACACTTAAAATATTAAGGACAGATGAAAGATGAAAGATCACAGACTAAAGTAGTCACACGACAGTAGTAAATTAAAAATAGTTGGAATCATGGTCTTCTTTTTAAGCCTGTTTCAGTAGTCTTTACATAAAAATATTTTTCAGATTCACAGCAGTAATCTTTATTCTCAACTATTTCTGTTATTTGAAAGCTCAATAGGTTGTACTGACATAAAATCTTTGGACGCCAATTCAGACTTCACTCATTTTAAGAATTCTACATTTTTATACTAGTTCTGCTAGAATAGAGTAGAAAATAATAGAGCAAGCAAAGCTATTCAGTCTAACAAAAATAGATACTGATTTATAAGAAAATTAGAAATGGGCAAAAATAACACCTCTATATATTTTCAAGATAGAAGTTTTTAATTACGTCTTTGTAAACATATATGTAATTTCTGTGAGATCAGTGAAAACAGCAGGATTGCTGTGGTTTGCGAAGAATAAAACTTGTTTCTGGAATTGTACGAAGCGCACATGTATCTGTACGAGTTATTTTATATCTAGTACTGCTTTATATAGCCTACTGCAAAAAGACATTTCTGAGACTTTAAAATAAAAAAAAAGAGGCAGTACACTAATAAAAAAAAAAATTCAGACTTATTTTTTCTTCCACAACACGATTTTGATATTTTACCCAATCAGTAATTAAATTATCTATGAAAAATATAGAAAAAGCTATTATGCTGTTTTCCCTAAACCTAAGGTAACTGGGACATTTTTTAAAAAATATTTTCAGCTTGAAAGTCTCCACAGTTCAGTGAAATCAGAGATCATCTCATTCTCTGCTTTAGTCATAATAAACAGAAGTTTGTGGACAACACTTGTAAAGCTCAAGTGATGTTGGCACGTTTCCTTTGAGCTTTCTGTATGACAAACTGGTGCCCTGCTTTTGCCTCTGATGGACAAGAAGTGATTTATCACTGCATTTGTCAGGAAGAGATCTAAAATGTTTATTTTGTGCCCTGTGTGCCATTACCAAGCTGTAAAATATCGATCACAAATAATGAACCCAGAGAGTTGCATGTGAAATACGGAATAGGCAGGGAAGTACTAAGCCTGATTCTGTGGCTTTTCAGAAACCCTCCCTCACTAGGATCTCAACATTCCTCAGGATTTATTCTCTTTTTCAAGATTTGTCCCCTGTATCTTCTGCAATGATGACAAAACTATTCCATCTGACAGATAAATTTGTCAAATGCTAAACCAGTACCATTCAGACAAAGAAACATCACAGCACTGAGCTTTGCTTGCTTTGGAGATTAACTTGCACCTTTTCAAAAGCTCCTGATATATCCAAGCCTGCTTTTATTTGTCCTTTGCAGACTTTTTGGCATTTCCAGTTTTTGACCAAATAACACATGAAACCCTGCTCTTGCTGTAATTCAAGTTTCACCTGGGACAGGCTATAACTATGCTATGAAGCAGTATCTGAAAGACAGGAGAACTTCCTTTACTGTTGGATGACCTACTTCTCTCCTATATTGTATTAACATGAATTCTATTTCTTGGAGACATCCCTGAGATGCTCTGCAGAAAGGCTAGCATTAGATAACAAAATCACCCGAAATACAGTCACAAAGAGTATTTGAAGGAGGTCCTGAGTATAAGAAGCCCCATTGTGCACAGTAAGTTGAGTGAACGAAAAGAGGAGAAAAAAGGCATTCAACTCTAAGATGTAATATTTTACAGTTTCAACCTGAAATTACTCAAAATTCAGTGAATTCTCATCAAGCCTTTCCTCATGATGGAGGGCAACATTTACAATTAGCTTGAAAGATGATCTCCAAAGAAATCTTCAAAATGAATCTTTGCTAGAAAAGAAACTGACATACAAAGAAGGTAACGCCAAGATGTATTAGAAGCTTCTCAGAGCGAGTGATCTGCTGCACATTCATATGAAACTCAAATAGTCAGGCATTCTCCAATGAAGGGTGTGATAAGCAGGTATGGCGTTCGTCATTACCTTCATTTTTGCCTCTCTCCATTATTATAGCAACCTGTTCAATACAGTTGCTGTTAGATTCTGATTATCACCAGTGAAATGGATTTATTTACAAAGACTTCCTTTATTACTCTGTGTCACAGCATTTATATATTACAACTTTGGAACTAATTTTTACTTATTCTTCTAGTTGTCATGAAACCAAATCAATTTAGAACCAGTCTACTGCAAGTTATACTAATTTTTGACAGTTACCCAAGTCCACCCAACATTTATAATTTCTGGTTTTTGATGTCTCCTTATACTCTCAGGACTCTCAGAAGGGAGAGTTTTAACAACTACATCTAATTTATAATTTTTAAAATGGAAGATCCCAGGATCACAATCTAATAGATAAAATGGAATAAAAAAGACTTTTTTTGCAATGCAACCCCAGACAATGATACAGCAAGGTAGTCACATTCCTTGGTGCTTAAGTGTGTGTCATAATAATTGACAGAAAATTATTTTAGCAACATTAGGTTCCAAAGGCAGGAAACTGAGCTGCAGACAGAAACCCAACAAAAAATCTCATTTTCCTTTTTTGCTTTTAAAATTATCTAAATCTGTGGAGTTTCCATTATGCTGACACCGGTGTAATTGCTTGTAGGTGAGCACCACATATTATGATTTGAAACTCATTTGAAACTCATAGATTAACGTTGGTTCTTCTATTAGTTCAGAATTCAAGGATTTTTTTAAATTATTATAAATATTTAAGTTTCTCCCTTCATTTCTTATCTTGCCCTTGCTACTACACATTTGTGTTAGAGATCTTAGTCTTTATACTTCTGACAGCTAGTGAGAATGACTAACTGGCTGCCAGGGTGAGTCAGCAACACGACTCTTTCACAGCAGATTACAAAATTACATGCTAAAAAAAAAAAAAGGTCAAAGAATGCCTCCAGGTGAAATAAAATTATAGGTGACACTTCAGCATAAGGGGCTAGCATTTCAAAGCTTTTCCAAAATTTTGGTTAAATATTGGCAAGGGAGGAAAGGGAATGAGACAGAACAGTGAAACTCTTACCAAAATGTAAAGTGAAACCAGTTCCTGTAATACTGTGTGTATCCAATATTATCATGGTTTTTTATTTGCTTGTTTGAGATTTTGGTTTGCTTTAGAGTAGTAATTTATAGCTTGGGACAGGAAAAAAAAGATAAAAACAGTGTTCCACAAGATCACACATTGTCATGGAGAGTAAGACTTCAAGGTTACATAAAAAAAAAATGTTGAGTTATGCTTTCATTGTAAACAAACATTTGACTTTTCTGGCTACTTTTCTTTGCCAAAGAGAATATGACGATTCTCAAGGGAACTTCTGTATCTGCAGAAGGTTTTGAGATGCAAAAAATTTCATCCTTTCTTACCCTGTTTGTGAATTGGACCAGTTCCAGAATTTTTAATCCACCCCCACCCTGCCCTTTCACTGTCATAGCTAACTAACTATTCAAGTGACTGAATGCAAAATCCTGGTCTCTTACAATTCCTCTGCCACCTTGCAGACACACCGGACAGGTGATGTAATCACTGCTGTAATTTGGCAACCAAACACCACTTAGGAGTCTGTGCATAAGGGGATGCATTTCCTCCCTTGTAAACCTGTGACACACACAGGTTTTTAGCAATAAATTAATTTAGTGCTTTATGGAAAGTTAGAATTCACTTCTGCTAAATCAAACTGTTACAGAATTCACACAATGATAAAAAGCACAAGACCAAATTTCCTCAATTTTTCAGGTCTGCACTTCCTCAGTAGTCCACATTTTAACATTGGTTTTGTATACCACTGAGTGGAGCTCAAATACCAATTTAGAAAAAATTAAACTTCCTGGCTGAAGGATCCTTGCCAGGATCCACTACAGGTTTGAGTCTACATCTTTTGCAGCCTTCAGAACATAGCAGTACCTTCTATAGTGCAAACATCCATTTAAAGGCAGATCAGAAGTAATATTAATTAAATGCCACTGTTTAACTCCATCTCCGAGCAGGACAAGGGAGTAGCACGGTGTTCCATAAGCAGAAGCTTGGGAAAAGAGGTTTTCTTCTGTCTATATACACTGCAGTCATGATTATCTTATCCTCGACCTCCCACAATGCCCTGCCTTTCTCACTTTTTCAAGATCCAAGTGTTCACAAAGGTGCAAACTCTGCAGGGATTGCCAGTATCATTGGTCTTGGCAGAATGATTGATTCATACCTAAAGTTATCATCAACTACTCACTAAACAAGAACACACTAACACACTGCCAGAACTCTAATGTTATTCTTCTGTAAAAGGGAAATAATGGATGCAAAGTATTTCTAGAATTACATCTTTGATAATACCTCTAACCTCCTCTGCACACAAAGCTAGAGAGGTCTTGCTGTTTCTCTGCATGGTTTGCTATATGCATGGCCAACCATAAAGCTTCTCCCCACTCATGTGTCTGTTTCTGTCAGGAGGGACACTAAAAAGGTGTTCAAGATGCAGAAGGGAGTGGTGGCGCAGGTGGTACAAAGATAACTGTAGCGAAATCAATGCCCAGAAATCTGTTGGAGCTTACAATACTGCTGCCATTGCTTGCACAGGCATTGAGCTTTTTTAAATTAAAGACTGGGGGCGTTTCAGCCTTTTATTTTTTTCTTTTTCTTTTTAATCTAATGGGATAATTGTGGGAATAGTAAGACTTGCAAAAGCAGCAAAAGAAGGAAAAAAACTTTCTCAGAGTAAATGTTGTTGTTCTTTAACCCAGGTTACTAGTCTCCTGAAATACAGAATTTCATCTTGTATTACACATTTCAAAACTTGCAATTACCATTATGTCAAGTAAAATAACTCACTTGTATTGCTAGTTCACTTTGGATTAATCCATATATCCACTTACCTTAGCTATGATACGGCAGAGATGAGCACCTTCCTGGGTAAGGCTGAATAAACTACTTATCACTGACTCAGTGACGTACACACTATCCGACACTTCTATTTGTCTCAGCAGGTTCTGTGTGACACAAGATAATAAACATAATTTACTTCCAATGACAAACATTAGTGTTATATTTAAAGATAAGATGCCATAGAAAGTCTAGTTCATTTAATCCATGTCATATTGCTTCTTACACAGAAAAAGGAAAAAAGCATGGGAAGGGTCAGACTGATAACACTGTAACATATTCATCATTGCATTTGAATAGACATAACAAAGAGTAATGATATTTAAAAATAAATATGAGTAGTTTAAGAGAACAAGTATGCGTGGGAGAACATTCCATAAAGAACTCCAGCTATTTAGTAAATTTTTATTGGATTTGGCCTGGGATTGAACTAAAATTTTCAGAAGACTACTAGTGCATAAGTGTATAAACTGTATCACAAGATCATACAAGGTTTCCACCTTAATTATAAGGAATATTGCTATAACTCTTTCTAACACTATATTCTAAGGCTCTGGGTTCACCTCTCTTCTCGGTCTATACAGAAAATGTCATTGACTAGTGCAGGGAATTCTCATAGATAAATATGTTTTATTTCTCCAATTATTAAATATTTTCATCTTTGCAAATAGTTATATTGCTTTTACACGTGTGCCATTGCAGCTTCACAGAGAATATAATCTCTACACTACACAGATGTCAGAAGAATACAAAGTTTATTTAATTTTACTCTTTCTCAAAGTGCATACAACCATTAGGGAAGAATTAATTATATTTGCCAGGAGGAAGGTAAGGATTTTCATATTTAATCCAAATTTAAAAGAAGTGCAAGGAAATATCCGAAGTTTTACACTGTTATAAATACAAAAATCAATTATCTCCCTTTTCAGATGTTTTGTTCTCCCACCTTTAGCATTAGAAAAATGTTCAGTAAAAGACATAACAGTCCGCAATTTGACATGAATTTATCCTGAACAAAATCCTGATACTCTGATTAGAAAGCAAAGCTCTGGAATACACAATTTAAGCTGAGAGTTCTGGGCTCTCACACAGATATAGTCTATTCCAGAACAGCAAACTATCCACAGACCATGCGGTTGTATGGCAGAAGTGGACACACAGCCTGACTGAATGGCTCAGAAAACTGTTCTTAAAAGTGCTTTTATTAATGCTATCTAATCCAAGTCTGCAGCCACACAGATGCACTTGAGATGATGCAGAGCAATTAATTCTCATGCCTTAAAAGAAAAAGGGGCCAGGATTTCTGGTGTATCGATAACTGTCAACATGCCCAAAACCAGAAATATTAAAAATGAAGACCTGCTCTTCACGTTAAAAAGAATAATTATCAGAAGAAACGCAACCTACTCACTGAACTTGCAACATGCAAAAGTATTTACACACAACTCCTCATATGTTGCATTTCATGTAGTTCTCATAAATCCTAACCAAAGTGCATTTACCGAGTAGTTTGTTAGTTTGACTATAATTCTGCAAATGTATCCTGAAGATTCTCAACCCCTAGTAATAACCTTGTAAAACTCTAAGGGATGTTTCTGAAATAGTCACAACTTTTTTTGCTATCTTAATGTATCAAGGTATGTTGAATTTAACCAATACCATGCACTGATTTTTTTTTAGCACCATAATATATACTATTTAACTATTCCCATTCATTATGTCTCTCTTTTCCTCTTTTTCTGTAGGAACAACACAAAATTTCAGCATAACTTCATTTCTAAAATACAGACAAAATAATTGAGCATAATTACACTTGAGGTGTTTTATTTGATGAAGATTAGTGGATGCAAGGGGATTTCTAATGAGATCTCAATAAAGAAACCAATGTAAATCTATAGAGATTGGTTAGTCTTGCAAGTTGGTTGCTACTATTTCAGGAATGCCTTAATGGTAAAAATTTAAGGCATTTGTAGACTTAGCCTAATTACTCAGTGTATTTGTCTACATTTAATCACCACTGGAAACTGTACATCATGCTGGCAATGTTTCTAGAGGGTTACACATATAACCTCTACACAACACTTCATTTTATCACTACTTCCTAGAGTCTAAAACATGCACTAGTTAAAATGTGTGCTAAAATAACATACCTGCTATATTTACATCTTCTAAAAAGTTTAGCTTTTAATGAGAATCACTGGGAGCAGGAGAGACTTTTTTCAAGGTTTCTAAAGCAGAGCAGTACAAGGATGAAATGAAGATAAAAATGCATCCAATTGTTTTATTAACAAGACATTGTCCAGAGATTAGAGTCTTGCAATGAAGGAGGCATAGCAAGAAAAGTAACATAGTGAGCCACAAGATCACTTCGTTTGAGATTTTGTTATTTGAGAATACAAACCCATGTCTTTTTGAAAATTATTTGAATTATAGATTGTAAGTTTGCTGAACATTGAGAGTTGTAATTCTAATCCTCCTCTTAATGGATTCTCTCCCTTAAGATTCAATAATTTTGAAAAAAAATTTTTTTTCCTTAAACTATAAACTAACCTGTGCCTCATGTGTTAAAACCAGCTCTATCAACTGGCCAAAATACTGAGCAATGGTAGTGAGTGTTTCATTAATACAAGATTTCATGGACTTCAGTATCTGTTCATCTTCAGTTTGTACACACCTGAAAAGAAGTAGAAAGGAAAGAGATTAAGGAAAAAGGATGCAACAGACAACTATGGTTTTATCAAGCTCATTGTCACAGGTGGGCTCTGTGTTAATAATGGTGATATAATGGGAATTCAACTGTTCACATGAGGACACTGGTTTTGTCCCATTAGCATCATACTATACTTTAATCAAAACTTTGTCTACATGTAGTAAGTATACAGTCAAAGAACAGTAGACATTAACGAATAACTTAGAGTTTACAATTTACTTCACAGACTGCAGGCAAAATTTTCTGCAAATGCTGTGTTTATACCAGTGCAACTCTTATTTTCCACTTATGCTAATAGTTACAGTCACTAAGATGCCTTCATTTCAACTGCATCTGTGTATATCCATCCACCCTTCATGACCAAAGAAGTGCTTTCAATAATTTTCATTTCTTTACCTTCTCTGGCACAGTTTAATGATAGTAGGATAAGGACCCAAAATGAATGTCCATCCAAATGAGTAAAGATCATTTACATTTAAACAGCATACTTCAAAGTAAAATTTGGCCTTGTATGCAGGATTGCATACAGCAGCAGAGTTAGTATAACTACCCTGTAACCAGTGATACTTGCCTGTAACTGAAGAAATGAGATGGAAAACTTTATACAATTCAAATTAAATAACTAATACTTCCTCACGTAAATGGATTCATTTGAATTGTTAAAACATATTCCACCCCGGCAGGTCACTCAGATAGGAGATCTAGTTTGGTTGATCACTCTCTCCACCTACACAGTAAGTCCTCTTTTCAGCTTTACCTGCCTTTCAGCCACCTGTAACAACTTTTTGTCAAACAGACAAGGAAGGAGAGGGCTGATTTAGGGCAGATGCTGTGAGATCAGAACTCTCATTAAATCAGTGTGCCTCATAGCAGCATATAAAAGTAAAGTCTGAGCTGTGTGGGTTTGGTAAAAGCAATAGTGCTCAAGAAATGTTCTTTCCTGATAATTAGATGGTGTCGTTTTCCCTCAATGATCCCCTGAGCAGAATGCTGCACAGTGTTTAAAGTAAATTGAAAAAGACTGATGGAACTGTGCTGGAGGAAACTGGATAACATGTTAGGCAGGGGAAATATCATGAGAAGAATTCTATAGAGAGTCTTATTTTCCAGTCTCAGCATTCTGGAGTGCAGGGAGCTAAGTAAACCTACAACTGCAATTTAAAGGAATGTATAATTCTTTTGGTTTGATTTACTAGCACATGGCTATATGCGTACAGGAACATGCAGGACAACAGTTTCTGATTATAAATTTTCACACCAGCTGAAATCTTGGCTCTGCAGAACTTGAAGGGAACTTTGTCACTGATATCATTAGAGCCAGACTTTCTCCCTTGATGTCTAAAAGCCCTAAAAAATCCACTTAATGTCTATGCCAGTCTCTTTGTGCAACATAAATCCCATTTTTCATTAGGATGCAGTTTAGATAAAAGCAACTCACTTCACCCACCAGAGGCTAATATTAAAAAACCCTTTCAGAGCTGTGGGGGCATAGTTAAAACATGAGAGTGTTAGTGGATTTGTACTTCTCATTAGAAATTCTACATCATAATAAAACTGCAAAATTAATATTTCAACTAGAAAATTTAAATTACCTTTCTGTGAATGCTGTAAATTCTGAACACTTGTCTATTAAAAGTTTTTCAAACTGCAGAGAAAGAGAAAGTGGTTTTAAACCAATACCCATGCACAACATTTTTAAAAATCATAGAATCACAGAATGAATCACAGTATGATATGGAGTTGTAAGGGACCTCTGGAGATCATCTAGTCCAATCCCTCTCCCAGAGCAGGTCCACCTAGAACTGGCTGCATAGGAATGTGTCTAAATAATGCTTGTTTGTGATAATTAGGTGAAAACCCTCCAGAAACATATTTTGTGTTACACTTCAACATTCTTTTTCTACTTTTCTGAATAAAACAAGTAGAGACAAAAATGAAGTTAACAAAAAAGTGTTATTTTCTACATTGTAAATGCAAAGGAACTCACAGATGGAGTGCCTGATTACTTTAGTCCAGTAGTCCTCAAAAAAGTAACTTTTTATTAATGTAACTTGTCAAAATTGTTAACATTCAGAAGCAGGCTTATGATAAAATACGATCCAAAATGGGTCAAGAACATTTCCATTGCTGATTAAACAGGGTACCCATATGTAAGTATTTCTTACAGATTGATTAAAGTAAGTTTTAACTATTAAAAATAAATAAATAAATAAATAAGCAAGACAAACCTAGCACATAAGGCATCCTACCTGGTGCATTTCTTCTGAAGAATTCCTGGTGAACGTATTGTATTCATTTATCATTGAACGCACATGGCAGTTGACTCTTACTGTCATGCTGTGAACTCTCTGCCATCTATTCTTTTCCAGCTTTTGAGCAATCCTGGTCAACTCTGTGCTTATTATCCAAGCTCTTTTTAAAAGCAGCTGCAAGTTATCACATGTGCTATATTGGGAGGACAGGATAAGTTCATTTTGCTCATCCTTCTCAACACTGATTGGCTTGGACTGGAGAATACACATACATTCACAGTCTGTCATCAACTTCAAATCTTCCATCCATCGCTGAACAGAGTCCACCTGAATTAAGTGCATGCTAGGAGGCAGAGGACGAAAAGGAAGAATGGGGTAAAGCCAGACAACATTAGAATAAACCGTCAGCAACACTGTACTGTTGCATCCAGCTATCTGGTTGCAACTGACTGACCAAAGGCAACTAATTGAACAAATTATTTGCTTGCAGTAGCACAGTGATACGCTTCGTTTTCTATTCCAAAAACAGGTTTTGTTTTTCTAACCACCTTTACACCACATACCCTGCTATAAAATTATTTGTGAAAATCAGTAGAGATTAGAGATAAGTAAACAGGAGAAGTTTAGACTACACTTTTTTGGGGAAATGTTTCTTGTACATTCAGAGTTTAACATGATGAAGGAGCAACGTTATGGGTGTGCTTGCTTGTTACTTATAGGATGGTATTCTCATCTTTTTCTAAACACTTTGCCTTTTAGAACAGAAAAAGTTTTACCTTGCAATCACTCTCTAAACCCCTTCCACCCACACTGATCCAGCCAAACCAAAACACAGAATAGCACTGTCAGCAATATCTGTTTCTACCATATCACAGTTCTTAAACCTCAGCTGAATTTTACTTCCTGACCAGTCCTTTACCTTTCCCCTTATGTCTCACGCTCTCTATACAATTTGCACATCTGACTTCCAAAGCACATTTTTGCACCACAGGAAATACCTCCAGCTAGTAAAATATGTTAACCCAAGATAGCAGCTGTACTGAGCTCATCTTTGTGTGGGATCCTGAATTCCAGAGGGATCCAGAGCCTTGAGGTAGAGTTGCCTAGGATTTCTCAATATAGTGAGATGCCCAGATCCTAATAGAAGAGTGTAATCCTCACCCTCCAATCATATACTCATACATAGACAGGTTTTATTAGATATAACTAGTGTTATTAACACGTGTAACACTATCCTAGGTCAGACAGAGCAAAGTTTGCAGAGTTGCATTCATCCTGACCTACTATGCCTTTGCAGACAGGCTGTGTTTTCTGCTTTTGTTTCATTTAGCTCAGGGACTTCCTTGGTGGCAGCACCCTGATGCCTTTGTCTTCCTGGAATTTTGCTCCCACTAAGGCCTGCCTGGCCCATTGCTGCATCCTACGGTCTCTCAGACCATCTGCACAAAATGCAGCTTCGTATTTTGACTCTCACCTACCACATGTAGGGCTGGACCTGTTCCCCTTTGCAGCAGGGAGCTTCTCAAGGAAGGAGCACTGCCTCTGCCAAGGGGTCCCATCTGACTCTTTCTTCCAAACCAAGGGCAAACAGACACTGTCCATCTCCAGAAAAAATCTGTCTAATATTTTTTTCAGATTTAACAGTTAGTCCAGATTATTTCAGTTTATATTTCCGCTCCCCAACCCTCAAAAGACACCAGTTCCTCTGGCAAATATAGAAAACATTTCTAATATCAATAGTAGATATATAATAAGTGCAAATATATATATGTATCGATATCTCTATACATCTAAGGGACAGTTACATGCAGCTAGGGGAAAAAGTCATGCTATTTTTAAAAAGAAAGTTGTAATGTATTTTAAAATTACTTACATTTTTCTTATCTTTACGCAAAAGCTTAAAAGATTCTCAATGATGGCTGCTGAAAGTAACCACGGTTGCCGTGGTAAAGACTGACTTTATCAATATCTGTTTCCCACTAGGCTCCTTTATAGCCCCTCTCAACACAGCACTATTCACTTGGTAATAAAGGCAAAGCAGGACAAGAGTTCAAAGACTCACTGCAAGTCTTCATGGCATAGAAAATTTTGATTTTTCTGTCTAAAACAGTTTCTGCCGAATTTATAAACACAAGCATGACCAATAAATGTCATATTCACATACACAACACACTTCCAAAAGGGCTGCTTTACTCAGCAAGGATTTCAGATTTCTGATCTACAATGAACAAAATTTTTCTGACAACTTTCATCAGCTGAAGACTCAGTTGTAATTTTTTGCCAAGTTTTCTTAACATGAAATATTTCAAAATTTTAGTATCCGACCCTCCAGTGAAAGATGGATTGATAGTAAAAAAGTGAAGATGAAAGGTAAAGATGATACTAAATTAAGCGAAAGCACAAGAGACTGGGCTTAATTATTTTTTTCCAAATTTCTATTGGTATTCTACAGCTAGTCTGACAGTATAGTGTGGTGTTGTCTACCTTCTGCATATATGCTACACTTTTACAAGATGCTATAGCAGAAAGGACAAAAAGAAAGTTTGTATTACAGCCCCCCATTCTTTCAATCTGGATACTGATTTAGTGCATCTCAGCATCAGAGTAGTAAGGTTCTGTACTGTTATATAAAGCCTCACTGTTAGAACAAAATCTGCATTTACATTAACCAAGCTAAGGATGACCAGCTGAAGGCCTTTTTCATTCTAGTGCTTCTATTTACACAATGAGCACCAGCTGAACTCAAGAAATGTCCTTCCAGATCACTGAAGTAACATTCCACAAATGAACAAAATTTTCTAACATACACATGAGAAGGAAGCTCACCTCAAGTATAATTTCATATAAATCAACAGCAAACGAGATAAAAGAGATCAGTTTCATTGATCGAATCCCCCTTTTCATAACATGCAATAAAACTACTTTTAATTTTACACTTTACAAGCTACTAATATTTAAGGACTTTATTTCACTGAGCTTTGAATATGGTGTAATTGCATTTCTTCATCTATTGTGGCTCCCTTTCTTCTTACTATGTGTGTAGTCTCCTTATTGCATTTTGGAACTGAAGCAAAGTTTCCTAATAAATAAAAATAAGAACTTTAGAAGCTTGAGACCATGATTTATAACAACATACATAGTTTGCATGCAGTAGAGGATAAACTCATTTGACACAGAGTAATGCATTTTTCATTTCTAAAGTGCACTGTGATAATTGATGAAATCTGCATGGTAAGTACAAATAGACTCCTACATTATAACTTCAGGTAGAAAAAAATGAGGTTAGTCAGCAAAAAACCCAAAAATTGTTCATATTTCCTTTAACCCCAAAAGCCAATCTTCACTTTGAGAAGAAAAAAGGATAGAGCTCTACAAAAAAGATACAGATGTTAAAGAAACTCTCCCTGTTCATTTCTGTTCATACTGTCAGAAATACAACTGTAGAATTTAGAATGGTCTTTCAACTTAGTATTCCTTAACTCTCAATAATGGCAAAAATAATACCATTCACCTTCTTTCAGACAGAAGAACCATAAAAAACTCCCCCTGCTCACTATGTCAGCTTTTCTGACACATTATTCTTTGAAATACACATATATTATGGTTACTTAGGTGAAATACATAACTGCTTCACCTTCATTTATGTCTCCCTATGTTTAGATAAAATCTTCCTAAGCATTCAGCAGATTAATTTGTAGACTATATTTTTTTATATATTAAAATAAGGAAAGCAAGAATTGTTGTCATTGCTAATTAGCTATTTGGAATCATATTCCAGACAGCAGTTACTGAAATCCAAAAACAACTTGAAAATTTCCATTTTGTCTCCCCATTACTGAAAAAAACCTTTACGCCTACAAAATAAAAACAGCCATAATAAGTCAGACAAAAAAAAAAAAAATCTGTCTAGCCCATTATCCTGCTCCCAACATGGCCATTAGGAGATGCATAAGGAAAGATTATAAGAGGCATGGCAAGAGCTGAGCAATCCCTCCTTCCCATCTTCTGGCAATTAGTGGTTTTGGAACTTCCTAAGTTGTGTCTGAACAGGATGTTTTTACAATTCATGAAACAAAAGCAGCCATTAATCCCTTTTGGAACTCAGTTAAACTTTTGGCCTTTACAACATCTAGTGACAGTGTCTCACATTGTTTGATTATTTTCTGTATGAAAAAGTGTTTCATATTTGTTTGTTTTAAACTTGCTGTCTGGAGATATTAACACAAGCTCTTTGGTTCTTGTTTACCAAAATATAATGAAATGATAGTTCCACATTCACCCTCTTCATGTAATTCATCATTTTATTTGCTCTACCCTATCTCCTCTCGGTTATCTCATATCCAAAGTAGAGAAACTATTTAGTCTATTACCATATAGAAGTGATCCCAATCCTCTGATCACAGAATCATATGGGGTTGGAAAGAGTCTCTGGAGTTCATCTAGACCAATCCCCCTGCCAAAGCAGGTCCTCCTAGAGCAGGTTGCACAGGAACTTGTCCAGGAGGCTTTTGAATGTCTCCAGAGCCGGAGACCCCACCACCTCTCTGGGCAGCCTCTTCCAGTGCTCTGCCAGCCTCAAAGTGAAGAACTCCCTCCTCATGTTTAGATGGAACTTCTTATGTTCAATTTTGTGACCATTTTCTCTTGTCCTCTCACTGGACACCACTGAAAAAAAACTGGCCCCTTCCTCTTAACATCCACCCCTTAAGTATCTCTAGGAGTTGATCAGATCCCCGCCTCAGTCTTCTCTTCTCCAGACTAAAAAGACCCAAGTCTCTCAACCTTTCCTCATAAGAGAGATACTCCAGGCCTCTAATCATCTTGGTGGTCTTCTGCTGTACCCTCTCCAGCAGTCCACTATCCTTCCTGAAATGGGAAGCCCAGAACTGGACACAGGACTCCAGATGGGGCCTCACCAGGGCAGGATAACCTCCCAACTCCACATTTACTCTACCTCATTTTTTCAAAAAGCCTTTTCCAGTTTTTCTACATCCTAAGATGTGATTGGAAGAACAGCACACAATATCCAAGATTCAGGTAAATTACGGATTTGTACATTTTAAGTACATTTTCTGCACCGTCTATATTTTCCAAGAATGCCCAAAATGAGATTTCTCTTTTAATTGTTTTCCAGACAGCTGTTTCATTTTTACCTTCCAGAAAACCTACATAACACAAGATTTAGTTTGCTATTCTGTATGCAGGATGAAAGATCCTGTTCTTTAGTTCCCTTCCCTGCCTCACATGTGCTACTTTATGTTAATTAACATAATTTCTTCTGGAATTTTACATTTCAGTGACTCAATATTGTTTTGTGTTTGCATATTATTTTAAATTGGTCTGAACAGTTTTATATCAGCAGGAAGTGTTGTCCTGCTATCATAACTATTTTCCAGGTAGTTAAATACATTCAGCAAGACTGGTTTGAGTGTAAGGGACCTTACTGGTGTGATTTTCCTCAGTTCTGTTTAACTGACCAAGAGTAGCTGAGTAACTAGCAGAGATCCTGATGTATGTAGTTAGTGGTCCCAGCAGCTGGAATTTCTGAACTTTTGAATTTAGTATGTCATGGCATATTGACAAAAAAGCAATTTATCTAGACTCTCCACCATAAAAGCAGCATTTCATGTAAAAATAGCAGTAAAAATAATGCAGTACAAAATAAAAATTCAAGGAAAGTCTCCAGCATTTCTTCAAAGTCATTCTATTTTAATTAAGGTTGTAAAATACTTGATGAAGTTTTCAAGAGCACTCCAGTGAACTTGAATAACTAGGAATTTGAATAGTCTGAATTCTAGTGTACTTGCCAAAAACCAGCCTTTTAAAATTTGTGTTATTTTGACAAAATCATTTGGTGTCGCTGGCTGAGACCAACTTAGACCAACAGCATTTTAAAAGTATGCTGTTCCAAAAGATGGTCAGAGCTAGTTTCATACACATTTCTGCACTATCTAACACATTGCAGGCAAATATCATCCTAGAGAAAGACACGTTAAAAAAGAAGTAATCCCATTTAAAGAAAAGGCCATATTCACAGTTCTATTAGCAGCATTTCTCCTCTTCTTTGCTATTTTCTATCACCTAGTAAGTAGCTTGCTAAGTAATGACTCACAACATCTTTAGGATAGACAAGATGGATAGACATCTAAAGGACTGCTCTGTCTCATGTTGGTGCTACATGAATACAAAAGTGAAGAATTAATAACTAGACCATTTGTTTAAAACTTCCAGCTTGGAGCTCTCTACTACAATTTTACTGGCAGCGCACACGCTTCTTTTTTAAATTGCAAATGTTACGATGAAAAAGAGTTATACCTCCATTTCAGCACTGAGTTTCACTAAGTGCAAAAGTTTCATGTTTTATAACATTGTGTTGAAGTCTGAGCTGATCGATTCATGTGAATAATTCCAGTGGTCATATTTGTAAAGTGTAAAGATTTTGGCTCAGGAAAATTATGTTTTTGAGACTTCCTAGCCTTTTTATTCATTTTCATCTGTTATGGCAGATTTATTGCCAATCCTAATGATAGCATTTAGTACAGCTTCCAGATAAGCCTACAATGAAAGTCAATGCCAAATCTTACAAGTACGCTCATATTTATTATTCTAATTAGAGCTAGGTAATTAATTGGCAACAAACAATTTCTTGAATGGATTTAGTCCACTCTTTGAACATAAATCTTCTCTAATTTTTTGCTAATTCATCTTTTCAAAATTATTCATAGGTACCCAGTATACCCAGGGCCAGTTTCTACGTCAATAGAATGGACAGAAGAACACAACTCTCAGTGGAAGGATTTAGTGCAGAGCCATAGAGATGGCTCTTGCTTATCCTCAAGGTGCTTTACACAATATTAATTGCATAAAAGAGCCTTGTAGTTTAATTATATTGTATTTGCACTCATTTAGCAAAAAAAAAAAAATAATTATAAATCCAGCTAGAGATTTAGCTTAGAAGATACAGAACGGCTCAAAGGTAGCTAAAAATCAGATTCCTGACTTTTAAGTGGAACACATTTGCTTTTTACATCATTCCTAAGGTAATAGTAGTCTATGAATATTTGGTATTTGTAATTGATGTGGCAAGTTAAAAGATTAGATAGATGATTTGCACTGTGTTCTTTTTCCCCTCCTTGATTTTACTTTCTTTTCCAGTAGATCATCAACAACCCAACTTCACTGGTTAAAAGAGGAGTTTAGTATGAGTTATATAAACACTTAGAAAACACCAATAAAAGCAAGTTAGTCCCTAGTTTTCAAACAAGTTAACAGGCTATATTAAAATGGTATTTTAATTTGCTTCAATGATTATTCAATCGTTACAGTTACTAAAGTCTAACAATTTCCCCAAATGAAGTCAGTAACAGATAAATCAAACTACATCCCTGAAATATTTCTCAGAACAAAACAACTTAAGGAAGGGTGCCCTGTAGTCAGCTAGATGTGTGTATTGTGGAAAGCCAAACCCTGTTAGCCATCACTGATTACCCTTCTAGGCTTTAACATTTCCATTTAATTTAGGGGTAGGTTTAAACTGCAAGAAATGCAGCAGAAGTAATACAGGCATTACCACTATGAAAGCCAATGGGCAGAATAAATATTCATAACATATCTAGAATTACTCAAAGATCACAAGTATACAAACATACACAAACGTATACAACAGTAGCAATAAGTTAACTGTTTTGTTGACCAGGGACACCTCAATCATAGAATCATAGAACCATTTAGGTAGGAAAAGACCTTTAGGATCACCAAGTCCAAATGTTAACCTAACACTGCCAAGTCCACCACTAACCATGTCCCTAAGCACCACATCTACATGTCTTTTAAATACCTCCAAGGACTGTGATTCAACCACTTCCCTGGGCAGCCTGTTCCAATGCTTGAAAACTCTTTCGGTCAAGAAATTTTTCCTGCTATCCAACCTAAACTGCCCCACGTGCAAATTGAGGCTGTTTCTTCTTCTCTTACAATTTGCTACTTAGGAACAGAGACTAACTCCCTCTTTTGCTACTTTTCTGGTAACATATCTATGGGTCTCTTCACCTTACCTGCAACCAACAACGGTCCCTCCTTGCCATTTGCTGAAACTTCAGTACCACCAAATTCAGTTTATCATCCGAACTCTGCGATAACGGTGTTATTCAAGCCATCAGCCTCCTCAAAATCAGTGCTACTGATTCGCCATAGAGAAAATGTGTTAAAAACACAAACAGTTTGTCCCTTGTTAAACATCCATCTAGCTTCTGCAGTGACATCAGATGAAGATCAGCCTGTGAAACTTAAAATTAAATATTTGTGGTCCAGCTACTGCATTTTGTGAAATATTATGCATTTACTAATTTGTCCATAAAGTAAAAACACTATAAACACTTGTAACATGAAAGTTATGATGTGTAAATTAACTGTAGCTCCATCACACCTATCTGAAAGGCCACATAAATCATTTAGTGTTAAGTGCTGCACCAATGTTCTTCTCAGATCTTTATGTTTTTCTGAGAAATCCTCGCTGTAAGTTGTCCCTCTAAAAACGTCTGGAAATATTATACCATCCCAGAATTACTGGCACACTATAGAACATAAGGAAGACACAATAAAAAATCACAGACCAATTCAGGATGCTGATTAATTTATCTAAAATCTAGAATAAAGTTATCAAATCTTAATTTTCTTTACAAGGTTAGAGTTTAAGTAAGATAGGTCCTTTCCAGCCTCTGTCAACTGAAGCTATAGGCATGAAACAAAAGGACTAGTTCAGACTGGTTTTAGGGATTTTTACTTCGTGTCCAGTACATTAAATTGTTAAAATAGTAGCTGTCTTGAGAAGCACATAAGCCACTGAGTTCACTGAAAGTAAAGCCAGCAGCAAAACAGAATATAATTTCTTGTCAGAAAGGAAGAAAATGCTAAATAAACCCTGCTATCAGCAAATTAGTGAGAGCATAAGGCTGCTAATTGGCTTGCTTACAGGGAAAGCTGAACAAACAGTATGCTAATATTGTCATAACGATAACCAAACAAAATACGTCTATTGAATCTATGTTTGGTTAGTATTATTAATTCATACTTGCAATGAATACTATTGCATTTGTAGTGTCATTATAAACTAGTAAACCGACTAAATTTTCCAAAACCAATTAGCCTGGTGAACCCTGTAGTACTGGCATATTCAGATTATATTTAAGTAAAAGATCAGACCTGATGGACTTTGAGCCAGCTTGAGGAATCCAACAGACTTAGCAGAAGTTTTAACCACCCTACAATTTAGACAATATAGAAGATTTGGGAAACAAAAAAAACCTCTCTCACTGATCCTACTACTCCTAATATAAATCCACTGCTCCTAAATCCCTTCACCCACAGGTAAAACTAGAAATAAAGGTGAACTTATCAAATTCTGCAAGTGAAACTTTGTGATGGAGCACTTTTTAATTTTTTTTTTTAACATTGGCCTTTTTTATTATGTTTACACATAAAAGAGTCTGTTACTCACTGAAGGTCAGAAATAACCCATTTGCAACAGGTCACTAATCGTCATCTAAACTCTGCTTTCCTCCATAAATTCATTTCAGCAGCAGTAGGCATTCCTTCAGCTACACTGGCCTGGTTGTTCTCTGAGCTGAGAGTTCTCACTTAGCTAAACCTGCTAAACCATATGGCAGTTTAGTGTTCTGCACGCAAAACAAAACAATAGGATAAGACCATTCAATTAATTCTCTCTTGGATCAGCTCCTATTCATTTTTAATGATAGTTACAGAATATCAGTGCGAGATAGCCAGAAGACTTATACATAAATTTAACTAAATAAATAAATAGATAAATCTGCTGACCAATCTGTCTCAAGGATACTGGCTCTTTTGTTCAGCATTTTACTTTGATCATTTGTTCTGCAATGAATAAGCAGATTCCCTTCATTCCTCAGGCAAATTGCTCTTTGATGAGCTGGATGAAGTAGCTATTCCTTCCAAGTTTAAATCCTGAAATGAGAAACTATTCTCCAATGCACATACAAAAGCAATACTGAAGAGGCAAGATCCCACCGCTCCTGTTGTCTTTGCAAATAACAGCCTGGGTCTTGCAAAAACATGAAATAGCTACAGTTTTTCTGGAAAAAAATGAGATATCAGAGCTGAGGGGTCTTAGCTTTGTGTACAATGACAGAAGTCATGGCTTCAGACTGTATTTACCCAATGTAAGCACAACAGCACAGCATGATGGAACATCACAAGGCAGAACTACATACAGCTTCTTTCAGGACTTTAGGTCCAACTTGGTGACTGAAGTATGTTGATAATCTTGAAGGTATGAGGTTATCAGCATATATTTAAATTGCTAACTAGCAAGTACACACAAAATTCTCACTCCCACAAATAGCTGGTCACATTTTCTGCGTCATGTGACAGAAAAGTCAACAAGGCCATCAGCACGAGAGAATGTGCTCAAGGTATTAAGCATCCAGTTCATCCTTGCTCACTGCTTCCTGATGCTCAGGTTACACTTGTAATTGCAGGGGGCAATATTCCTCATAGCCTTATAAGAGTAATACGCTGTAAGAGAGAACTCCTTGTAAACACCTAGCAGGGAGGGAGAAATAGAAATTAAAGAGAGCAGAAAAACAACACTGGAAATAATTTGGGGCCATAGACCATGGAAATGCTCAGACACAACCACAAGCAAGGACTAATTTGGAAACTAACACAAGAGTCCATGAAAATAGTGCCATGCCTCATCGCACTTTTTTATTTTCCTTCCTCCAAATCTGCCTTAATTTGTAGTTTAATAACAAACAGTATAGCTCTCTGTGTCTTTTTCAAAGGAGTTATGACATGCATTATGAGCACCACCATTAGCCTCTCACCTTTTGCTATTTACTCATTTGAGGTCCTAACCATACTGAATAAGTAAAGCCTGGATTACTTAATGAAGAAAGTAACAACCATTTTACAGGGAGTTATGAGACCAGTATCACTCAGGAGACTACAAAAATTTGCGGACCCTCAATCACACCTATTGAACAGCAGCTCTAGCTAAAACTGTCAAAAAAGAGTTAAGAAAAGAATGACCTGGTGTTGGCTTTCCTAAGATTCACATTAGAGCATTAACTATTCAACAGGTAAGTTAAAAAGATAAAAACTAGCAACACAGTATAACAACTATCAGAATGAGTTGGTAAAAATCCCCTAACTAGTGGCATTCAAATAAGAAAGCAGTATCTAATCAAACAAGAAAGCAGTATCTAATCAAACTCTGTATTTAAGCATTTGCTTATATAATTTTGCAGAAGGTAGAGGACTGAAAATAAAATCTTACATCAGCAAATCCACTATTCTTATACCAGAAACAACTGGATCAGATATTTTTTTCATAAATGGCCTAAAAATTAACTCTGAAAACAGTTCATTGTGGGCTCAAAACCGTTCTATTAAGTGACTGTTCTAGAATTGCACTACTTCAATGGTTATAAATATTTTATTTCTGATCTAAATTTTTTAAGAGACAGTTCATTCCCATTACATTTCATCTTTCCTTTTAAATAAGAATTTATCTTCCAATGCATTTCTAGAAAGAAAAATGTGGTCTCAGATTCTGTGTTGCAAGACTTAACAAGCAAAAGTCTTCAGCTTCCTTTTCCTAAACATCTTGGTAACCCCAAACCCTTAGCTACTCTTTACTAGAATTTTTCCTGAATTTCTCTTTTCTTCCTTTTCCTTTTTAGTTATCTCTAATTTCACCCTCTCTCACTCCTTAGATATAAGCCTTATGTATTGCTACTTTCCACTTGGAGTTGCTACAAAATTCTGCTAGCAAGTTTAGTATTCTACATAATAATCTTCCTGGTTTTTGCAGATTAAGCTGTGTTTTGCTTCTCTCTCAGATATGTTTTTCTTTTCCTCTTTCCATACAGTTGACAGAGTCTAAATGAGATGGTTAATGTTTCTGTCTACACTGAAAATTTAGTTGTCGTTCAGTCATTTAATATCTACTACTTACTACTACACAAAGTCAATTTTTCTTACCTTCTTCTCTTTTAATCTGCAATTAATAAATTCAGATAGCATTCATACATATTAAATCGCTTTTCTGAACAAATGTCTCATTGGCAAAAGTGTAACTGACTGTATATACTAAACTAGAGCTCTAGATAGTCAAATCACATCTTAAAAGGTTATTTAATAAACACAAAGTTTCTGTGCTCCAGAGTATGGTACAGTAACACCAATTGCTCTGTGTGTGTACATGCACACACATGCATATGACATTTCCCTTCTCCACACACTACAGCCCTTCCAAAAACAGATTAGGTCTAACCCTGTCTCACTCCTGCCTTTGGAATGTACTTCAAAATTCTGATTTCTCTTCCCTTTCCCTCCTTCTGCTCATACTACTATTTTATTCTTTCTGCCTACTTATCCACTGCAGTGTCGCCAGAGAGAGACTCATGAGCCAAGCAGAAGCAGATATTTGCATTCCATTTGCTGTACACAACCAGACTTGTATTTTCTGAATTACTTAAATCTTGTGTGGCCCTCCAGACACAATAAATTTAGTCAGAGCAGCAGAGTGATCATAGAATGTTTACAGTTGTAGAGGACAGAGTCCTTGAGTAGAAATTCAGAAAGTTGGGATCCACTCTTTGCTTTCTTAGTAACATTCTAGCAAGTTTTGGCACCTCCTGCTAGACTGTGTCTTTCTCATCCGCTACACAGTGACTCTTGCTTCTGCACTGAGTGTTGTGCAGTGTCCTGATCTTGACTGGAGCTTCCAGATGCTACTGTAACACAGGCAAAATTCTAAGTTTTTCAAACCAATCCTGAGAGGAGTTCTGAAGGCTAAGTAGCAAAAGGAGAAAGAAAACAAGTGGCTATTTTCAGTAATATAAAGTTGCTTTTGAAGAAGTGACAACAGCTGAAGTGTGAATGCTTGGGCTAGAACAGTCTCATTAAAATATAAAATCCAAAGCAATTGATTTCAAGACAAGTTCAGGAGGGTTCTTCAAAATGCTGAATGAGGTGAGGAAACAACCACAACCTGGTTTCCTTGTAAAAGTAAAGATGAGTGGGTTAGAAGTCTCACAGATTGCTCATTCCCTGGAAATAATTCGTTAGCGAGGACTTTTCACCTCACTACTGTTCACAGAAACTCTGGTAATCTCAGATGTAAAAGTGAAGCAAGGGAGAGAGCAAATCTTGCTGACAAGAGCCCCATTGCACATGTGTCAATCTCCATCTTCAGAAGGGAACAGGTGAAAAGAATTACGTACCATGGAGGACAGAACAGGGTGGCTTTTTACAGGGACTGAGAATATTTCAAATGATGATGTGAAAACAGAAAAAAATATCTCTACTTTTCCCCCCCTTCTTAGTGAGTAGGATGAAACAGCATATCTATTTATTCCTCTTCATTTAGTGAGAGCAGGGTTTGGGTCACTGTCACTGAATCTCTAGCACAAATGAGTTATCCATGATTCATAAGGGTATGCAGTCTCCATATACTGTAGTGCATTAAAAACAGAACAACGATGTTTTCCAGAAAAAAGCATCATTCCAGTATCATTGCACAAAAATAAGTCAATTATCCCTTCTTAATTATTTATTTAGCATTAATAAACTCTTACTGGCCACGAAAGGAACCTGGGAAACAGCTAACAGCAGCGAAAAACTGTAGTGAACACCATTGTTTTGCAATAATACATCCCAGGTTCAATGGTGCCTCTGGCACCAAATATAAATAAATGGGTATTTTATGCGAGTATAATATTGCATTAAAAAACAATTAAAGAATAAGTGGAACTAGGTTTTTGTCCTGCTATAATGCTTTATGATACCTCACAGTATAGCAAGCAAATTGGATGTGAAAATGTGTCTGAAATGGAAGCAAGGAAATACTCCATAATATTAAGTCTCTTATCATCACCATCTTAGAAAAAGAAATTTGCTTCATATAAATTACTGTGAGATAACAGAACTTCCTCACAAATGGGAAATACGTGTGTGATACACACAAAAAAATGGCTTATTCATGGAATACTCTCTTTTACTTTCCCTTTGTCAGTCTCTGTTATGAGAGTGAAATCTTTAGAGGAAGGAAAAAAGCTCTGTGTATTTTTCAAGTGTCTGACTAACAATCCTTTCCTGCTGCCATTGTATAGCCAGAAAGTAAGATAACTGACATAACCATACAGAAAAGCAAATACAATTGATTGGGTTTTCTATGATTTCTATGTTCTACTGTTTTCCAGAGTGCAAGAATAAATCAATATAGCTTTATTAAAGGATATTCATTACTTCATAAAGTGTTTAAAGCACATGCTCAATAGTTTCTCCAAGTCTATCAGTACTCACATAGAATATACTTTTCTATAACTGCTATTGATACAAAAAAAAAAATCAGGCAGGAAGTTCAGTGCTAATTTAACATACTGACTGCAAGCAAAAGGCTGAATTGCATCAGAGTCCACATTTCACCCGACACCTGCTTCTGGGAGGAATCAAACAATATCCTCAAACCCAGATCCTAAATCCAAAAACATCTGAAGCAGGATCAAAACTGTATATTTTGTGCTACCTCTAACTTGAGGGAAGATGGAGTTTCTCCCTTCCCAAAAAGTTTCATTTAACTAAATTCATTATGAGACTGGAAACCAAAGCAACTGAAACTTCCTTCTGAAATCAGGAGACAAGAACCAGTTACGCAATTCCCATTTTGGGAAAGATAGAACATTTCTCTTCAATATATTCCAGAAATTAATAATTTAAATTGTTCTTCAAAAGGGACTGTCAGGTACATCTGTTCCCTGTTACCAATAAAATATGCATTAAAAACCAAACACACACCAAACTAAACAAGGAAATGCCCCTGCTTTCCTGCTTCTCACTACTACTATGCACAAGAGCTGAAGACAACCCATTTCCAGTAGGCAGCAGAAAAGAAATGCCAATAAACTTATTTAAGCCTGGTCAAAAAACAGGCATTAGAAACAGTGTGATAGAAGGCTCAAAGAAAACAGTAATAGCTTACCACAATTCCCCGCCTTTAAATTACATTCAATTCTCAATGAAGACGTGCTTAAAAAAAAAAAACCTCTTAATTCTACATGATGCAAACTCACTCCTATAACTGAATCAGTGAAAACAACATCAAATATCTTCTATCTGTACTTTGCCAGATGTGTACTGACAACAAGAGCTGTGTGCTTAAGTCTTCGCTTTTCTCTTCTCTTCCCTCCCCACCTTTTTCCTACCACCTCAATCTTCCAGACATCTGACCTGAACTCAGAAGTTTTGAAGACTTGAGATATTCCAGACTCTGCTATTCAGGTCAAAGTGTCATTGGTCCTACTCAGACTGGGGACGGATGGGACAATATCCTCTTCCTGTATTCAGGGAATATCACCTTTGTCTTACTACACTTTTGACCTATTAAATATATGGTTGGATTTTCCATCAAGCTTGACCTTACTGGAACTAGTCTTTCCTGTACTTAACAGCTGCCTGGAATGATGACTGGTGATAATAGGAGTAAAACTATGGCAGAGTATAGGCCAATCAAGTAATTTTCTTTTGCCCATATTGTATGCATATGCTCACTTGTAGAAATGAAGACAGTTTAAATCAACCATGTTTCATATGAAGAAAAGTAACTGCTAGATCCATGAGACTATAGACCAAGTATCAAAAGGCTCTTTAACAGGTCAGACTTAGAAAGGCTGGCCATTTTCTGAGCAATTCTTCCATTTTTTCTTTTTTTTTTTTTTTTTTTTTTTTTTTTTTGTAAGATCAATTTTTTTGTACCAGACTTAACTTGCAGTCACAATGAACAGTGTACATACATGCAAACCATGCTAGTGAAACCCCAGCAGCTGTGGGTTAATAACAGGCCAAACATATTTTGAATCAGACCACTAAGTGGTTCCTTTAACACATTTTGATTTCATATTCCATCCACGAGCTAACTGCAGTTCTAATGTTAGCCTCCTGCAATAGATTCTGCTGGAACTATTTGCCTGTCAATACATATATATATGTTTAAATGCCCTAATATCTTTCTGGATATACTGAACTTGGGTTCAAGCCCCCATTTCAACAGGTATTTTTTTTGAAATATAAGCTATCTGTGAGAAGGGAAAATTTTCTTCTGCCAATTTAAAATACTTCAGTGGAATAGATAAGAAACACTATCTTTCTGCAGAGGTAAAACAAATACATTTGAAATATTCAAACAGAAGAACCATTTCCCAGCTAACTGTACTCAGAATTCCTGTTAATTTTGTGTACAATATCTTTGAAAAAACAAATGCAAAAACTTAAACAGTCCTACAACACCTTATTTCTTTTCATTTTACTTGCAGGCCTAAGCTTTTGTGAAAAATCATCTTGTGCCTGCATACAAGATTTATTCAACTTTCTACTTTCATATTTCTTTAGAAAAACCACAGAAAAGAGGTTCCTACAGGAACTCTCTAGGCCACTGTAAATAACCTCTGGGTCATACTTCTGTTAGTTGGATATCCTTTGAACAATTCTTGACCAGTATGTGGCTTGGTTTACCACTTGCCTACCCCTTCTTCCACAGGTGCTCGATAGTGACAGCATTCCAGGGACCACAACTTCATAGGCTCCTAGAAACAAAAGTTTGGAAAATAATCTTAAGGGAAATATCAGCAGCGTTTTGCTGCCTATTAGCAAAAGGTTGGACTATTTCTGACATAAAAGAATGTCTGAAATCCTAACACTCTTCTTTTATGTAACCATAATAAATTAGCTAATGTGCACTACATTTATCTGCTTGAAGTAGGAAAACTTGTCCTAACAAGCTGCAGCGATGTGTACAGACCTCTAATGACAATGGGCTATTTTCACTGTTAAAGCTTTTTGAGATATAAAGTATAACTAAGCTTGCTTCTGGTTATAGATGACTTAAGGACCTAATTTGGGAAGCAGTGCTGCTGTACCCCAGCATAAGACCAATTGGAGGCTATATATAGGTTCAAATAAAGCTAAAGTTAATATACCTGAAGAAAACAGGTAACGATTCCCATATTACGTTTGTGAAATATTATACACATTCCAGCTTATCAGTTTTATCTTTCCTGATTTATTTAATACTGAGGTGATATTTTTTTGCCAAAGGTGTTTCTTTGGAGTATGAAACAGGCAATCAGTGGAGAGGTGTATGAAAAGCATTAAGGGTGGCTTTCCATGTTCTTCATGTGGGCCTCCACTTCTGAAACAAAGACACACTGAGGAATTGAAGGGTCCAGATGAAATGCTGAGTAGGAGGAGAAAGAGAATGATGTGGTACCAAAGATGTACAAAGCTAATACAAATGAGGGACAACTTCCCCACACAGTTTTGGTTTTCCTTGTCACCTGTTCTTTGTAAGCAATTCTGAGAAAATCTCAGCTCAAGTGTCATTGTCAAAAGCATCGTGCATAACAAAATGGTAAGAGTCTCTACAGAGAGACTTGGATAGACTGGATCGATGGGCCAATGTTAATGGTATGAGCTTCAACAAGGCCAAGTGCCAAGTCCTGCACTTGGGCCACAACAACCCCACGCACAACTGCAGGCGTGGGAACGTGTGGCTGGAGAGCTGCCTGGCAGAAAGGACCTGGGGGTTCTAGCTGACATGCAGATGAATATGAGCCAGCAGTGTGCTCAGGTGGCCAAGAAAGCCAATGGCATCCTGGTTTGTATTAGAAATGGTGTGAACAGCAGAAGCAGGGAGGTGATTGTCCCCCTGTACTCAGCACTGGTGAGACCACACCTTGAGTATTGTGTCCAGTTCTGGGCACCTCAACACAAGAGATTTATTGAGGTGCTGGAGAGAGTACCAGCAATGAAACTGGTAAAGGGACTGGAGAACAAATCTTATCAAAAGTGACTGAAGGAGCTGGGACTGTCTAGTTTGAGGAAGAGGCAGCTGAGGGGAGACCTCATCGCATACAACTACTTGAAAGGACATTGTAGAGAGGTTGGTGCTGGTCTCTTCTCACAGGTAAGTAGCAATAGAACGAGAGGGAATGGCTTCAAGCTGCAACAGGGTAGGTTTAGGCTGAATATTAAGAAAGAATTTTTCACAGAAAGAGTGGTCAGACATTGGAACAGGCTGCCCAGGGAGGTGGTTGAGTCCTCATCCCTGAACATGTTTAAGAGCCATTTAGATATGGTATTGGGGGGATATGCTGTAGGGGAGAACTTTGTAGAGTAAGTCTGATGGTTGGACTTGATGATCCCAAGGGTCTTTTCCAACCTGAATGATTCTACAATTCTATGACAGAAAAGCAGTCCTTGAGACACACTAGGGGGAAAGCAAGAGAGATAGGTATATGTAAAAAAATAAGTTATAACTCTCAAAGAGACTGAATCACTCAAAAACGCACACAAAATATAGAAGGAGAAACATTAGACTGAGAATGGAAATTGAGGGATGGAGCACTTCTCCTATGAAGATAGGCTGAGAGGACTGGGGTTGTTCAGCCTGGAGAAGAGAATGCTTTGGGGAGACCTTAGAGCAGCCTTCCAGTAACTGAAAGGAGCCTACAGGAAAGCTGGAGAGGAACTCATTGTCAGGAATTGTAGTGACAGGACAAGGGGTAACAGCTTTACATTGGAAAAGGGGAGATTTATATTAGATTAGATACTAGGGAGAAATTCTTTATTGTGAGGGTGATGAGGCACTGGAACAGGGTGTCCAGGGAAGCTGTGGATGCCCCATCCGTGGAACTGTTCAAGGCCAGGCTGTATGGGGCTTTGAGCAACCTGCTCTAGTGGGAGGTGTCCCTGCCCACGGCAGGGGATTGGAACTGGATGATCTTTAAGATCCCTTCCAACTCTAACCATTCCATGATTCTATGACATAAGTTTTTGAAATATATGGAGCCTTTTTTATTTCGTCCAAATGCAGTTATAAATTGCTTTGTGGAGATATGAGATCCTGTACAGATTTTCTAGAATAATAAATGAAATAATTTTTTCTGTGCTATTGTATTATGATAGAGCGTGTACGGAATGTATATCATACATATCCCTATGTTGTGTCAAATTAAAAAGTCAACTGCTGTTCTCACTTTTAGTTGAAAAACAACACCAGAACTGTCCAAAGACCTTCCCTATTTCTCTCATAAGCACACACACTGAAATTTAATTCATAAACAGAGAGCAGTATCATTTTTACATGCTGGAAAGTTCACAAAGATAATAGGAGAAATGGCTTAAAATCTTGTCTATCATTATAAAGACAGTAATAAAGCTTTATTACTCCAGTTTCTCACCTCATGAAGACATGGGGCCTGATTCTTCCTAGCTGGCACTAGCAAAGCCTGAGAGTGGATGCAATGGCAGTATAGCTCTGACCCTACTGAAGACAAAGCAACTCTCAGTCTACTTTAGCTTTTACCTCTGTTACCATAGTCCTTATAGCACACAAAACACTGGTGGTGCTGTGTGCCTGCAAACTTCCACACGTGCTCTTCTAACACAACTACTCTTGGATGCTAAGCTGCACCTAACAGTACTACAAGGGTGGTGTTCTGATGGCTTACAGGTCCTTCGTGTGGGAAAGCTGTCAGTGGGTGGGCTGTGGGGATTGGTTCATATGACACAAACTAAGGAGTTGGAGCAAACAACAAGCAAGGTCCCTGCTTTTTATGTCACAGCAGACATTTAAATTAAAAATCCAAATTCCATTTCTCTAGTTGTGGGATCAGTTGAAGAGGTGTGTAAATTGATATAGAGGTGTCAATTTAAATAGTAAAACATGCTCAATTAGAGCATTTGCTGTGGGCTTTGCATGTGCAGCAACTGGAACTACAGTAGAACCATGCTGAGTCTAATGCACATTTTTAAATACCTCACTCTCTTAAAGCAGGGAAGCTATGTAGCAGTTTATTCAGTTGGACTGTCTTCACACTTTTGAAAAAGTATCTTTTTCTTGGTAAAGTCCTGAGGCCAACCTCTCACCCAGCAGTTGAACCAGAGGACATTCAGTGCTATTCCAGCCCTTCGAAGTAGAACAAAATGCTCAGGCAAAAAAACCAAAATACCTTATTTTCCACTGGCAATAGCACACTGATTTCTTTCTAGGTTGTTCCTGGTACTTTAGCCAAGAGCAATATGGGGTTAGACTCTCTACCCAGCAAAACCAGGAGTGTTCCAATCCAATCACTTCCCATTTCACTCGCACAACATAAACACAGCCCTTAATCCTCCACATCAGGGCTGTGCCATGGGAATTTCTGACAGGCTTAAGAAAAGTTTATTTGCTTGTACATGAGATGGAAAATTTAGCGAAGAGGTATTGCTCTGCCATGTTTCTCCATCCTGACTTCCCACTAAGTGCATTGGACTAGAAGAAAGTGTTAAACAATAGTAGCATACAAATATTATCACTTGAAGTCTGGAAGCATAAGGACTTCAATGATATTCTCAAGACTGTGAACCAAACTTAGGCGCCTGTGAATAAAGGACTCTTGGGTGTTGCAGGCTGGATACTTCTAAGATTCACTAGGCTACAGCCAAGGTCTCATCCTTTAAGCTTGTCAGAGTTTATACTGAAAATTTTTAGCCCTAGTATTTGGATTTAAGTGAATTGGTTTTGAAAGTGGCAATTTAAAAAAAATTAAAAAGTTCACAAAATAAAGGAGAAAGTGTTATTTTGCATCAGTGTCACATACCAGAAATCCCTGATCTTGAATTCTGAAGCCACCAGCCCAGAATTCAAGCCTGGTGTATAGGTGAGCCTACAGACAACTACATTTCCCCTAATTTAGGATCCTGGCAACTAAGAAAAACAATCTCAATAGGTATCATAAGCTGATTTTACTGCTTCCCAATTCCACTATTTTTCTGCCCTTGCTTTTTACTTCCAAGCACACATTTATTGCAGAAGCAAATGGGTGAACTCACAATACATCAAAATCACTTTGACCAAAGTTTGGAAAACTAGTCTATAAATATATGAAATGTATCAGCATTTAAAAAAAAAAAAAAATCAATGAAGAAATAGATAGAAATATCCTGCTGTAAGCAGGAGATGTAACTATATTTCATTAGATTATTTTCAAACTAAATTATTCCTCAATTCTATTATTTATTTAAATATCAGAAATCAAAGGCAAATTAGTGAACAGTAATTTCATATTACTGAAAGAGTAATTTCATATATTGAATAAAGATCATCCTCTTCAGATATAAACTGTTTCTCCTCAATGAAGACAATATTATTTTAATTCTATTCTAATAAAAATCTATTTCTAATGATATTCATGTGATTAAAAAACAATGCACCAAAAAAAAAAGGGTAACATTCTGGCTACTTTTTCAAAACTTCTCAACTATGCTATAAGGGAAAAATAGGCAGAAATCTTCTGTGATAAGAATATGTGAGATTCTTTGGTCATCAGCTGATGGTAGTCTCAGAGAAGTCAGACTGTTCATTGCCAGTGTAGTGCCTCTACTGGCAGGCCCAGGTGCCAGGAGACAACAGATACAGTTAAAAGTTAACATTTGGATCTCTAACACCTTGTACACTTTGTTCTCCGAGCTCAATAGAATATTTTTTTAAATGAAAAATTTGATGGAATATTACACAGTGAATGTTTACTTCCTAGCTAGTAGAAACCACAGATTCATAATCATGCAATGTCCTTTACATTTCAACGCATTTATTCTTAAACTAGATAAGCCAAGTTAATTTACCCTTCTTGCATAAGTACTATCAAAAATAATTTTTCTTTGCTGCAGCAAAGTAACTTAATTCCTGCATCATGTATTTCAACTTGAATCTATGAATATCAGCATTTAAAGTGAAGCAGGTAAATTCAAAAATCAAACATTTATATGTGCACAGCTGATACTTAACAAGACATTTTTCCCAAAAGGTTGCTTTCAACTGTCTTGCCATCCATTGAATAACCTCAGTCTATTTTGATATTATTTCCTGGTTCTCCCCTTTCTGCTTTATGTTTTTTTCGCTTTCCACTGTTTTGCTCCTGTCTAATCTATGTTCTGAGATCAGTCCTGCTGCCACTTAAGATAGTGGAAAAATACTTCTATTACCTTTAGCTGGACACAATATTATGGTCTTGATGTAGATGTTTTCTATATTTCCCTTGCACCCCTGGAATAACTTCAAAAATAAAGTATCCACAAAAGGCAAGATACAAAACTCAAATACCTGAAGCATAGTCTATACGTGCAACATAATAAAAAGTTTTTTCTTTAAAATCAAGCAAAAGATTACATATCTGTAGTCCTTTAGACACATTGCCCTAAATAATATAATATATATAAAAATAGATTCTGCGTCTCCACTCCACTCTGGTGAGATCCCACCTGGAGTACTGTGTTCAGCTTTGGAGTCCTCAGCATGAAGACATGTACCTGTTGAAGCAAGTTCAGAGAAGGGCCACAAAGATGATCAGAGGGCTGGAGCACCTCTCCCTCTCCTATGAAGACAGGCTGCGTGTTGGGGTTGTTGAACCTGCAGAAGAGGAGGCTCCAGTGACACCTTCCAGAACCAGAAAGGGGTCTACAAGGAAGCTTGGAGAGGGACTTTTTTACAAGGATATGTAGTGAATGGACAAAGGGTAATGACTTCAAATGGGAAGAGATATCAGGAAGAAATTTTTCTCTCTCAGGGTGGTGAGACACTGGAACCGGTTGCCCAGAGAAGTTGTGGACGCATCATCCATGGAGTTGTTCAAAGCCAGGCTGGACAGGGCTTTGAGCAATATAGTCCAGTGGAAGGTGTCCCTGCCCATGGCAGGGGGATTGGAACTAGATGATGAAGTTTCTTTCAACCTAAACCATTCTATGATTCCATGATACTAAAAATACACACACGTGCATTTCATCACATTCTCTAAAATACTGTAAAAAGAGCAAAAAGAATCAACTGTTAACACTGCTAACAGTCACATTTTAGTTTAATATTAAACTCCTGTATGCATTTCGCTCCATCACTCCAAATCCCTCAGGGTTAATAAGACCTCAGAAATCCAACCATTAACAGACACTAGCAAATTTAATGAGACTAGAAATGAGGTCAGACCAGCACATTTCTTAAGATCACAATACTATTTGTCAAAAAGGGGAAAAAGTAAAAAACCATTTATAAAGCTGTAGCATTGTTCTGCTAGCTTTCTTAAATTTGCTCGTTACTGGTTACTGAACAACTGATTACAAGATTCTCCCAATACCCCCAGGCAGCAGTGAACCAGATTTAAGAGAGACCAGGCAATTAAATAAGGAAGAAATTCCCAGGAAATGTGCACTGAAGTGACAAATTTTGTATTTAACACAATATGGTACTTATCTTTCTAATAAATAGCTGAGAAGACAAGTCATAGTAAGATCATTAAAATATCCTTAATGAAGTGAGTTATTTTTTAAAATCAGGTTGCTGGAAAATACCTCAGAAATAACAAGATATGCATAATCAATCATCATCTTCTGTTATAGCCATAGTTGTAAAGACAGTTTAGTGAACTCTTGCCAGGAAACACCACTGTGAAAATGATGGTAAAATACAAGACATGGAAGGAACAAGTTAGATTTTGTGAACAGAAACATACTCTTCACATTTACTGAAAACAGCTGCTAGGTAGTAATTCACCATTAAAAACCTGTAACAGTGCAATAAGATGATGCACACGTACCAGGCACTACAAGGCATATGAGGTCTTAACATACTGAGTGCCGTATAAACATCATTCAAATAGTGAGTTGTGGAAATAGGCTAATAAGGACTTCCATTGCATTTCCCCAGCTCAGGTGGAGGAAGGAAGGAAAGAAAGACAAAGTGGCTTGCCTAAAGCAAGATTAATCAGCAGTGTAACAAGAGTAGGAAGAATTATGTATAGCGTGCAAATCAGAACTAAAACTTAAAAAAACCCTTCCCACTCTTTTGAAGGCAGATGGGAAAACTGTTTTTTCTCATAAGAAGACAATAACATTCAATGAATCTGCTTTCTTGAGCATTAGGATCCCTTCATCGCTTTGACTTCTGCTTTTGAGTTGCATGAAGTAGTATTTCTGTTAAGGAGGAACACTTGTTTGGTTCTTTCCCCTCTTCGTTAGTACAGTGAAGGTGAATGTCCTTGGAATACTTCAACAAAGGTTCCATTTTATAGAGGAAAGATATTTTGGATATACTGAAGTCCAGAGACAGGATTTCATTCTTAATTGCCTTCCAGGTCTAATAAGAATAATTCCAACTACATTACATGATAACAACAACGATATGTCCTAGCTGCTAAAATGAGAGACTAAAGTATGAATCTTTATTCTTGAAACACAGTTCTAAATTCAGATTGCTTGATACACATAAAACTGCACAGAAAGTCAAGGTCTCACAAGAATTTTTCACAACTGATAACTACTAGCCTTATATTGTAAATGGAAAAACACAGACACAGTCTTTACTGTAATTTGTCAAAGTTCTGAAAGACCTGGAAAGTAACAAAGTCAAAGATTAGACATTGCAGACTCGTAAGTTTTCCTTGTAAATTGTACAGTTTACAACTAATACTACTTAATTTTTCCTTCTTGAAGACTCCTTATAACTTGTAAACTCTTCCACGTGTGACCCAACTTGCTAACAAATCCAAAATAAAATTTCTTAAGATTCACACCAAAAACCGCAGAGAGTGTGGCAAAAAAAAGTTCTCTGTACAGTTCACAGGCAAGGTTTGAGCCATCCTGTGGAGCAGAATAGGAATAAGGCTCCAAGTTCGTTTCAGCGTGGCCTACCAATGCCATCTTTACCATTTCAGGCTCACTACTGCTTATGTTCAAGAGACAGTGCTTGAGAGCAGCCTCAACTCCCTGAGCACAACATCACTGCCAGGCACACAGCACTGCTCTGTGACCACGAGACATGATCATAAGATACAGGCTTGAGTTCTGTGAGACACAGTCCTCTGAGTTCCTCCCCTCTTAAATGCGAGTTTGACCCCTTCTTATCTTGCTTCTCATAAGACCTACCAAGTTATCATGATAATCCTGTCATTCTCTACTGTTTCTTACTCTGTATCTCTTTTTCTTTCTTAGCCGTACAAATGGTAGGAGAGGTTCCTTCCACATATCCCTTCCTCATAGCTACTACAATGGCTTCAGAAAGAGTATACTTGCTTAGTAGTCTTTGACACCAGGAAGCTCACATAGACAATACAGAAACCAAGAACCTGGCTCTGACCAGCTACCCACAGCTGAAAAGTTACTACATAACAAAACATGATTGCACAACAACTTAATCAAATGTGTTCTCTAACATTCATGGTAGGTTTTAGGAATACAGCTATATATCCCAAACTTCTATGAATCCATCTACCTTATATAGAAGGCATCATGAAGCAGACAAGTATCCAACTGCAGAAAAAACACTCAGTAGACTAAAAGAAATCAAAGCATTTGTATCAATTAATGCATCATTCACTATGTTAGGTTTACAAACAAGGAAGACAACTCCCGCCTGCAAGATAAAAACTTAAACACAGACATAACTAGCAAGACTGTCTTCTGAAAACAAAGCACAGACATCCAACAAAAGTGCTAGAATATGTATAAACCTGATAAGCATCTCATCCAAAATATGCTGTAGAAAAACTAGTATGATGAAGGACTGAATGAAAGTAAACATAACTGACCACAAACAGCAGATGAATTCTTTGAAAAGGCATTGGTAGTACCAAGGAAAATGTGCAGAGAAGCACAAGCTGTGGAGACAAAGCCATAAAACAATAGCTAGAAGAGCTAGTTACAGGATGTAAAGTTGACAGGATTTGATGTCACAACAAAAATTTAATGCAATAGTTGTGAAGATACATTCAGAAATCATCATCTATATCTGGCAGATAAGGTAACCTAACAACCAGGCACATTCTGTCACTGTTATTTCAAAGATATTAGTTTGAGGATTCTTTCTGAAAAGGATGCCAAGTCCCAAACACAAGATATTCAATGGGCAGATGGGGATGGCTATTTCTCTAATATCCAAAAAAAAGAAGTGTCTTTTCTATATAATCCCACATTTCAAAATTATGCATTCTGAAAATAATCAACCATAATTCTATTATAAAGGCTATACCAGCACTAGCTTGACCTCTTTACAGTGCTTATGTGCTACATACTATGAAAGACGCTACTGACTATGACAAGAGGGATTCAGGATAAATTCTTAACTGTCTTTAAGGATGAAAGATGGTGTTTGATCATTTAAAGTTCCCAGCTAACAATAAGCCACAAATTTGAAATATCAACTTTAATGAAAGAAGGTCTAGTGAGGCCAGATGAACAGATTGTTTTAAATTCACCAATTTGTTCGTATTTTAAAGTCACCATAACTTCATAATTATTATAATGGACAAACTCAAATTTCCTTCAGGTTAAAAGCCAAAATTCTTTTGTGACTTCTACAGTCCAACATAAAGTATTTTACAGCATAGCTCTGGGAAGTAATATAATATGTTTCTACAGCATGTTATACAACTGAATATAAAGACATAGTGATAAAGCTATCAGAATGAAAAAGTTAGGAAAAAATCTTGCATTCTGGCAGACTTGCACACCCCAAAAATGCATAAAGCACAAGTGAAATGTAATTATTTTTACAGCCTGTGAGCTAAACTGCTGACTTATGCTTTCACGTCCTGACTATAGGAACAGAGATATTTTACCCATGGATTCAAAGAAAAAAATAAAAATCTGTTGAGTTCATATTCCTCATGAATGCCACCAAATGATGGCAAATCAATAGCTGCTACATTACTAACATCATCCTTTGAATCCAGTCAACTAACATATCTGAAAACCCTTCCCAGAAGGACCATAGGGATACACAAATCTGTTTTAACTGCCACCATCAAAACTCTCACAAACAACATGGCTTTCAGTTTGGCTATAGGTGGGATATAAATCACTAAAATCAGAAATACTTCTTAGTAAGGTGAGCTCCTTTTATGAAGTTATAAAATTCTTTGCTGAATTGTTGGAGGGTAACTCACTGAAAAGTAAAGAATACAAGGTCATTAAATGAGGCACCATTAGTTCATTGAGCTATTCAATAATTGCATTTATTCCTTGTCACCAGAAGGTAACTTTATTGCAATATTGGCAGAGCACTTTCCTTTCTTCTACTGAGTATTCAGTTCATACAGATTATTGAAAAAGGCGTTTTTTCAAAAAACGTTTTCAGTTCCCCAGCAAGCATTCCATTCCTGAATGGTTTAAAATTCATTGAGCCATGTGAGCACACTGAAGTCTGAAAATATTCAGCTTTAGCTCTATTATTACAGGTAACATGCTTTGTCTTTTTTCTTGTAGAGTTTCTTACAGTGTTTATCTGAATGCTTCAAAAAAGACACAAAATACAGGATCTTGACACAATCCACATAGAACTGATGATAGGAAATACAGGATTCAAGTTAGCAGGGCAAGACCTATGCACAGTAAGAAGCCTGTAAAATACAAAAGGGAAAGACAAATGTTGTTTTGTACTTTGCATCGAGTTCTTGTCAGACAGAAAATTTAGTGTGCAGACATACGTTGGAAAAGCAAGAAATACAGATAAAGCCATTGATTATCAGCAGCAAAAACTGTAAGAAACCATGAAATAGAAAGAATTCAGCACTTATAGAAGTCTAAAAAGTGTAAGGACATATATGACCACTGATTAGACAAAACATTGAAAACATTTGTACTTAAAAATTAATTTATGATTAATTTTTAACTTGAGCACAGTGTTGTGCATGCTTACAAATGGATTGCTCACTCCTGAAGAGTCAAAATGCTATTAAATAATGAAAAAGTGAGGCAAATCCTGTGAGGACAGGCACTAATAGCAGAAGTGGTAACAAGGTGCAGAAACCATGCAGATATGAAGTAGAAAAGCAACAAGAACTGAGATGATTAAAAAAAAAAAAAAAAAAGAATAGATCAGAATGAGATAAAGGGGAATAACCTTTATTCAGGTTAATTTACAGAAGTCACATCCCTAAGAATCACTCAAGAGTTTCATATCTAAGAAAATTGGTAGCTAACCAAACAGGACATGGTTCAATGAACTCACATGGAAGTAAATGACTCACTGCCCAAAATTTTGTGAAAACCAGAACTTAATTTGAACCTAAGGCCAGATGAACATCTATACCTACAGATTCCCATCACCCTACAAGGGGAAAGAGATCATTGGAAAGTTAAATAAAAATGAACATACCTGTGCAATTTTGTCCAAGATTCACATTTTAGGACTGGGTAACATAATTTTTCCTCCCTTCAACGTTGAGGACTAAATTACCCAGTATTTGTGAAATTTTAGACACTCTATAGACAGAAACCTAATAGGTGGGTCCATTCTTTTCCTGACAGCCCTATTTGGGGTTATATTTCTTAATAAAGAGCATCTGAACACAATATTAAACATATTAAAAGACTCTTCACGTGTCTTGTACCTCAAACCCGGTGTTCTCAAAATACCTCCTTTCAGCTGTACAGAGGCTACATGAAGCTGTAGAAGTACAATCTGATGTGAATAGTCCTTAGGATAATTTAGTTTCTGAACAGGTAGAAATGTGTCTTAATTTACAAAGATTTTTTTACATATCTCTAGGCTAAACAACCTGTCTGAAGTACCACTCAGCCTGTGTGGCTGAGTGGTACTTCAACCGCCTAATCATCTTTGTGGCCCTCCTCTGGATCTGCTCTAACAGGTTCATGTCTTTCTTGTCCCGAGGACTTCAAAGCTGGATGCAGTACTCCAGGTGATCACCAATGCAGAGTAGAGCATCAGAATCACCTCCTTTGACCCACTGGCCATGTTTCTTTTGATGCAGCCCAGGATACTATTGATTTTATGGGATGCAAGCACACTTTGATGGCTCCTATTCAGTTTTTCATTTACGAATCCCCCAAAGTCCTTCTCTTCAGGGCTGCTCTCAACCCACTCATCGCCCAGCCCGTATTCCTGTTTGGGATTGCCCTGACCCAGGTGCAGGACCTTGCACTTGACTTTGTTGCATTCGCCTTTGCACAGGCCCTCCTCTCTAGCCTGTCAAGGTCCCTCTGGGTGGCAATTCATGCAGAATTCCTCGCAGTCTGCAATGAGATGGTATTCCAGTTCATATCATCTGCTGAGAAAATAAAGCTTTGGGTTCTCTCTCACTGTGAATTTGTTAAATCCTTCAGTATTTCCCTTGGATTTTGAACCTATTCAATAAATTCTTCTTTTACTGCAAGTCCTCCTTCTTTAACATCCTCTGCTCCCCCGCCTCCCACTGTCCAAGTGATCCCTCTGGGTCTAAGGGGACAAACACTTTATAAATTTCTAAATATCAACTTCATCTGTCTTTATGCATAGTCAGACAAGGAAACAGACATAGAAGAGTATTTTTTTCTCATAACCAAGACAAAGCAACCTCATATTTATATACTGTGAAATTCAGTGTCTCCTCTACTTTAGATCTCTATATCTTAAACTACTGTTAACCCAAAGGCCATCATGACATGAGCCTCGCAATAGGTCTGTTGCTTTGTCGCTGTGTCACCTCCATGGAGGCTTCTGACACAGATCCTTGCTTGCTGCATGTTAAAGAAGCACTTTTCTCAGCACAATTTATTACTTCATAAAAGGTTTCAAGTTGCTTAAAGAATACACTGGTTTTTATGTATGACACTGGAAAATACCAACCCCTGGGTTTTGTTTGCTTTTTTAAACTATTCCATTTATTTCAGTAAACTTGAGTTTGGAGCAAGATGATTCCAATTCTCCTTGGACTTAAAAGACATACTTTTCTTCAGTAACCATGTTCTTGCTTCCATTGTAAAGTTGTGCCTATAACAGGATTCTTTCCTAAGAACTTTTATAAATCTCCTTCCTTCAGTAACTTCCATCATATCTTACACAGTGTGCAGATCAGATGTAGTCACTACAGCTTGTACAGTAACTTTCACCAGAAAAAGCATGCATGTACATTTAACAGATCTCCAGCTACCACATTGCCTACCATGCAGATATACAAAAATAGCACTGCAAGAAAAAAAAAAAAAAAAGACAAATGAAAAATAGGCTAAAAATCTCCAAACAGATTACTGAAAGAAATTCAGATTTCTTATGAGCTAATAGATACTCTAACACTGATATTCTTAATGATAAGGGGCATGCTAATCTTAATTTATATAACAGGACACCTAAGCAGATCCTCTAGAAAAGTTACTAGAACGCCTGGAGATACATAGTACGTTTTAAAGAGCAATGCAAGACTATAATTATGCAAGGCATGATCTCATTCATATTGTTCTTTCATAGTACTCAGATCTTTAGTTCAACAAAAAAAGGAAGAAAGTAACAAAAGGAGGAAGGACTGTCTTTTGGTTAAGAAATGGGAGACAGGAAACCTGGGTTCTATTTTTGTCTCTGCTACAGAAGGCCCTTATGGCAAACTTTTCCAGCTTTGGGGTATCAAACCAAGGAAGTGATTTTGAGAGATGAAATGCTACAAAGAACCTGAACACAAGTACCTAGATTTGAAAGCCTTGTCTACTTTCTCTGCCTGTCTCCTTTATCTAAAGCAGTGATAAAAATTCTCATGTATCCTAACAATGATGTAAACTTCTGCTAGAAAGCAATATATTAATAGTATTAAAATTAGGAAAAAAGAAACTAAATATAGAGACCTATTAGGGTTATCTTCTTGGTCCTCATACTCAAAGTATTCATCTTTTATAAGCAAACAAAAAAACCCTTTAAATAACCAGCATTGTCTTTTGTTTGTATGTGCGTTGAAATTATAACCTCCACTATCATCAGTTATTTTTGAAGCTGTAAGGATGTTTAGACAAAGTTTATTCAACAGTCCAGAAATATTGCATTTCTGAAGATCACAAAGACAAATTCTCTCTGCCTCCACTCCCACTTCATTTTCAGTACTATCTCCAAGGTAGATAGTCTTGATACCAAGCCTAAATTTTGACATATTTTAGCAAGATAAAGGGGTTTTTTTCCATTTGGGGTTGTTTGGGGGTTTTTGGGTGGTTTGGGTTGGTTTGGTTTTGTTTGGGGTTTCTTTTGATGGTGGTAGTGGTTTTTTTATCTTATTCCCATACAAGACCTTTCTCTATTACTTTTTTAAAGATACAACTAGTAATACTGTATTTCTCACAACTGCAACACTCAACATGTAAACTGAGAAGCAAAACCAATATTTTATTTAACTTTCTTGTTCTGAGCACTCTATCTTTAGCTGAGTCACTTCAGATTCAGCACTCCAAATTTAAATTTAGTTTACTATCCAATACGGAAAGTACAAGAAACTATGACTACAATGAAAAAAAGAAAAACTACCACCAAAATTTCTGTAAATTACAATCTTAACTTAAAGAAAACAAAAGGACCAGTGAACTTTCACTATACAGGAAGCAGGGCAGGAATAAAATTAGTGAGACAGGACTCCTCATTGCTGTTTATACAAGTCCAATCCATGTTTGGCTTTTCAGAGATTCTAGGACTCACTGATTTCCAAAGCAAGTTTTGGCTAAAATCTAATGAACAGTACCAGTTACCTTGGCACCTGGGATCCCCAAACTATGCTCCTCCACATAATGTTTCTTTCAGAAAATTATATACTCATATGGTCTTACTGTGACCATGAGTTAATGGCATTACCAGTATCTGCTGAAAGACGTGCGTAGGGCAAGGTAGAGAAATATCAAATTCTGGTGAAGAAAAGTATTACATTTTGAGACTGCATATCAGCAGACAGTTGATGATGATAAAAACTCACAATCTGACATGAAGAAAGAAGACCAAGAGAAAGATTGAAATAGTAATCCTTTTTATTTCTGATTTTATTCCTGCATTCAGCAGCCCTTGCTCTCTTCCTCCCCACCCCACCCCCAAAATGTCTATTGTGCCACCTGTCAAGACTTAGTTCAGTGAAAATGCAGAAGGTTATTGTATTCATTTTTTTCTTTTCATGGAATTTACATTATGCTAGTGAAAGTGAAACTATACTATACAGATGCAGCTACCAGATGCCAACCAACAGCCAGAGTTTAAAAACCTGTTGATTAGTAGAGTCAACAATCTCTCCAGTCCCACCAGGGCACCACAGACTGCAGAGGTAATACTACAAAAATTGTATCATTACATAGCTACACCTAAAGAAAGTCAAACATGATAAAGAAATTTATATTTATAGTTTTCAGCAGTCTTCACAGAGTGCAGAGTTCCAGTGATTTCCATCATGCCAAAGAACTGGTGTAGTATATACAGTCACATCTATACTGCAAACATGTTCATTCATTTAAAATGATGGCTGCATATTCATTGTCACAGTTTATCAGACTGCAAGTATCCAAATTTGCAAATGTTTTGAGAAATGTATCCCAGATTTCCACATTCATTCTCAACACTTTGTATGAACGTTACTTAAAACTGAGTTTAAAAATGAGTTTTTAAGCATTTCTGGATCCTCAAAGGAAAGTGGAGATGCAGCCTTAGAGGCAATTAATCACTCAAGTCTGGATGAAAAAGTGTACCACTTACCGCTGAACAGGTAAAGGAAGGGATACTAAGCCATCCTCGCTCTTAAAAGCCATATTTATCCTATTCTTATGTGCACTTCTTCATAGGCTGCAATCTAGAAAGAAAATAAACAGTCATTTAGTTAGACAAGCGAAATGCAGGCCTCTTCAGTCCAGGGTGGTATAACATTCTCCTACTGTTCTGTGGGCTTAGCTTATTAAAAACAATTCAAAAGGCTTCTTTTCCTCAGGCTACTACACAACTCCAGAATTTAACTAAGGTCATTAAGTATATTTCCTGGCATAAGCAACATAGAGTTTGCATATTCCTGAACTTCCTAGACTACTGCACAGGTACTGCCATCTGGGTTGAACACTTCTGAGTTAATATTGAGTTACTTAGCCTCATTTATTTTTAATTAACTTGAACTCTAGAGGAAGCCTATCTAGTATGATTGTAATTCTTCAGGTTATTGTGAGAAAGACTGCAAGAGGAAGCAAGCGTATGTTCATATGATTTCAGGATCATTTAGTACTACATTTACAGAAAGACCCTTAATGTTCAATTTACAGACTTTTTGGATCCTTCCATGTTAAATGATGTCATTTTTCTATCAGTTTGAAATGCTGTACATATCTTTTTCCTCCAAGTTTTGCCACTATTCCTAGTGGCCAAGAGACACATCCAAACACTACTATACTTGAAAGAGGCAAGAGAGAAAGAGAGCCCCCTCATCTTCACAAAAAGGAGGGGCGCTGCCTCCCTCCTTCTTCTTTTACTTTGCCCTACCTTACACTAGGGCATTACCCTCTACAGATCATTGCAAACTCTTAACAAAAACCAGAGAAGATTTATGCTACTAGAAAAGGTAAAGTCATTCCCCCCTCTCACTCACATAGCTAGAGAAAGAACTAATGCAAAATACTAGAAGGAAAAGATTAACCCATGACTCAAGAACAAGGAGGAGATGAATGAATTTGGAGGAGGAGACAGGAACACTGGAAACACAATGTTTTCCTAGATGTAAAGAAAAACCTGGATCACTCTTGAAGAAAAATACTTTACACAGGAAATGAATGCTGTTTGTGTCAGCAGCTGAGGCAAAATGTTTTTGATGTAGCCTCTTGTGAAATTCTGCCATTTGGTTACTGGCTACATTCTGCAAGCTGAGTCAGTCAGCATTTAAGATATTTGTCACTCCAAATTGCTCTTAATTGACACAGAGTGGTCTTCAGCTTCTTTCTTAGCAAACTGATCTCATTACTAATGCATGTCCTTGGTTTTTTCCTAAGAACCCACAAACATTGTCCTGAGTACATAGAAGTATTACATCCAGAGTAATGCATTCGCATGCTCTGTCCACTATTAGTGCCAGATTGCTTTGGTAATGGTGGTGTCCCGTGTTCCTCCCCACCCTCCAAATTTTCCTGGAAGAAACAAACTTAATCTTCTTAGTCCATGCATCTAAAGAAGGAGTATATTGAAATATGGGTTAAAAAAATCTGTTTAAAAAAAAGTAAAAAGAGGCAGTTTCGGTGTTACTGAATTTTTTGGTTCAAAAAGATTGCAAGTAACAGGCAGTCAATAGACTGTGCCTGAAAATACATATGCCCAAATATGAAAATATTAGTATGTATCCTTCTGCTCCCATGACACACCAAGATTCGAAAACCAAGTTTGTTGGTTTTTTAAAGCACTTAGCATATGGCGCACAGGCTTCGGTAACTACTGGAATAAATCAGCGGTCTTCATTTCTTTTTACTGGTGGAATTTTTTTGCCTTTTTTCAAAGAAATTTAAGATAACCAAATATCATATAATCAGATTTACTGGAAATAGCCAACTATAACTATCTTCATTTGAGAAGATACCCTTAATAAAAGATGAACCTATCTGCAAAAAGTCTTAATATCCAAGATATCCAAGTGTCCTCTCATAAATCCCATCATGTAAAGGAAGAAGAAAATAGTCTTTCAGTCTGCAGGAATACAGACTTCATGGATCCATCTGATCTCTTCTATTTAGTGTCAGACACAGGATTTACCTTCTTATGCTACCAACACAAAATCAACAGCTTCAACTCCGGTAAGTTAAAGCTTCTTCACTTAGCTCAGCCCACTAACAATTTCTGCACATACAAAACAAAGCATCTGCTTGTACTCCATTACTTGTGATTGGGGACATAACAATCACAGACATAGATTATTGCATGTCAGTGTTCCCTATAAATTAGGATCCTGACAAAATTGCAGCTTTTTACACACTGTCTTCCCACAAAACACACATTTATATCATGGCTGAGAGCCTGTAAAAACATGATTAACTCCTACTTAGAGGTGACTTGTGCTCCAGGAACAGTAAAAAAATGCCACACCAGTATCTTAATCAGTCTGTCTCAAGACTATGACTAGATATTAGCTCAAATCTTTAAGCCCAAGTTAATGTTGGCAACATGAGAAAATGCTCTCCTCAGGCACCTGGCAATCTGCCAGAGGACTAGCTGTACCCACAGGACAGCAAAGTACTGCACTAGCCCATCTAAACCCATGAGTACAAGAGAGGTTGGAGCCCCAGTGACTTGATAGGGTACAGGTTTCTGGTCCTGATCAGAGTGGCTCCTCCACATGATGAGCAATTACACTGCTCAATGGCAGACGTTGTTCAGTTTTTGGTGTTCTCATTAATTTTTCTGGGTAAGACCAAGACAACTGTACTTCCTCGTAAAAGCCATGACAGGACTGATGAACCCCTCTGTTTAGTTGATGCTGCTTTTTATTAAAGGCCACAACACAATGTTGAGCTCTAGTCAGCATTCCTAAAAGGAAGGTTTCCTACTGTAACTGATCATACAGATGACTCCGTAAGCACAACCTCAAGTCCAAGCAAGAAGCTTTCAGAGAATAAAATGTTTAATCTTCTATTAAAAACATGCTACTTAGGGTCAAAGGCTTCTTTATCCTGGCAAATAAAGGACAACAGACATGGAAGAATAGAGACATGCTGCACACTAACAGAAACATGTATGGTAACAAACTGTCATGAAAACCTCTCCAAGGCTTTATCTTTGAGGGACTGAAACATGGGCAGGGCAATGTGCACAGTTTCTGCTGCAACTACCATCTGAGCCTGTATGCAGAGGCAACAAGAAGTTCAATAGCTTTCACACAATGGCTATAAGCATCTAAAACAGATGGTGTGCATACGAGCACACACACTCCAGGATACACAAACTGTAAGTATATGCCCACATGCTTTTCAATCCTTCCCCTTAGCTGCTTCCTCACAGATGGTGGAGACAGTGTGGCACCAAGCAGAGCTACAGATGTAAAACAGTGCCCGAAGTCACAGACCTTTCTCCTAATGCCCCTCTGACTTAAAATATCATAAAAACATATTAAATATATATGTTTTGTATACACGTTGTGCATGTGTATATACATACACACATTCACATTTCGCAAGTACATACACACTGATAGGCAACGTTAGCAGAGTTGTGCAGGAGAGGCTAATGGTTCTTCCACTGGCTTTAGGCTCACAACTGGTTGAAGATGCGAGCTAGGTAAGCTTGTACCAAAAAAATAACACTACTTGTAGTTCCTTTTGGTACATGTCCGAGTGATACTTTTGCTGAAATAAAATTGTCATTCTTGTATTATTATAAGGCAATTTTTTTAGTACCTTACATAGGATTTCACATAAATAAATGTCTGCGCATAGACCTGCATCACCATTATAACTAATGACTTATAATCAGTATAATTCTTTGGGTAGACACAATGCGTGCATGAGGAATGGGATGTATTCAAGGCAGCAGATTCCTTGCGTCCTTCCTCTTTGTCACATTGACAATGAATTAGATGTTAAGATGCTATTTCTTTACATTTACTAGATGTAGATAAGCAGACCACAAACCACATTACGTTCCCATTGAAGACAGTCAGCCAAAAGAGAGAAAGAAAACAAAAGCATTGTACCTGCAACAGCATGTAAGTATTGCTCACAGAAAAAGCAGTGCCAACCGAGGACATGACCTTCATAGCCAAAAAAAAAACCCCAAACCCAAAATCTGATGTTGACAACTGACACAGAGAACTAAAAACAGCTTTAAAAACTGTCAAACTAGCCCAGCCATAATTTAAAGGAGACTCATTCTAACTTACTTGCATGGCAAGTAAGGCTTGGCAGCACCTGCAAAACCTATGCAATGCTTCATTAGCACAGCAGTGCTGCTAGGACCTGTCAAACCACTGGTCTCACAACAGTAGATGACTCCTGCCTTATGGGAAACCCTACTGGGAGCGGGGTTGCTTAAGTCTGTTTAGCATTGAAGAGCAGCTTCTAAAGTGCAACGTGTCTTTAGCATCCTACAAAAGACATTACTTCAGCTAGAAAAACAAATCGCATCTTATAAAATCTTACAATCTAAATTTCTTCTCCAATAGTGAACACATGAACAGGCTGGAATTTAAAAGGATTTTAGCAGTCAGGTATTCTGTTAGAAGCACATCCAAGTCCAAAAGTATCACAGTAACAGCAAGTATTCAAGATGAAATAAGTGCAACTCATTTATTTCTACTACTGATGGCACTAAGGAAGTTCTCTATCACAAAATGATGTCCTGAATAATTAAGTCTGAAACTCACACAATTAAATTCACATTTTTGAGCTCATTCCCTCCATACATATCCAACCTTGTAATGTCTTAAATCAAAAGGCAAATTCATGAACTTTTGCCACCCCATTTCTAACCCATAACATCATAATTTCAGCACTGAGGACATCTTAAAATAAGGTCAATCAAGACCATCATTTCTCTTTCTAAAAGACAGAAAGCCACACATCTAGTCTTTGATTATTAACAATCATCAGAATTAGAAAAGCATGTTGCCTATAAGTAATATGGTTAACCTGAGAATAAGAAGTCATTAGCTAAAAGTCATTTCAGACTAGATATCATTTGATTGATATGAACAGTTCCTGTCTGTAGTAAAGTACAATCTCTGTTCTGCCAAACAGTGCCTGTCCTTATTTTACAATTCTGGGACTCTGGGAATCATTAGTTATTAGTCTCCTGGTACACAGAATAACTGTTAATGGAATGCCACAAATCAAATTAAGAGCACAATTTTGACAGTATTTATGTGATAGGTCAGAAAGTAAATACATACACTCTGTCCTTCAGCAACATATCAAGTCCATCAGAAGTTTTTCACACTAACCATTTGAGGACTCTGGATCCTGTTGTCATTTTACATTATAAGAGGCTTATACGGACAGGAATTAATTACAATAGTAAGAGCCAACTCAGAATTAAGCTAGAGTGCCACAAATCTAAGAAGCCATAAAATCAGGAGAAAGAAATAACAAGGAGTCCTTCAAATGATGCATTAAAATGGCTTGTATTAGCATGGGATCATATAAACAGATGTATGTACCACAACCCTAGAATGCAAAATTAAAACTAGCAGGAGAGGTGGGAACAGGCACTACCTGTGGCATTCGTTCGTGGAAGCTGCTCTTGCAGAGCCAATAATCAAAGAGAAAGCACTGCTGAGTAGTTTATGCCTCACGCTTTAAGTACTATCTGAAGCATAAATCCATGTCCACTCACACAGGGTTTTATTTTTAATGCATATTCTTACCATTTTTTTCTCTATCTTCTAAAGAGAAAGGGTCTCATTTTAGACAAGTCTCTTTGACAATATCCTTTTTTATATGTCATAGAATGGGTTGGGTGTAAGGGACCTTAAATATCATATAGTTCCACCCCCCCTGCCATAAGCAGGAATACCTTCCACTAGATCATATTGCTCAATGCCTCATCCAACCCAGCCATGAATATATANAGGGGAGGGAGGCCACAGCTAAAGATCTGTCTCAGTTCATATAGATCATCCTGAAAATTAAAGACAAGGGACATTATTTTGTAGATCTTAAGGTACCATAAGTGCTACATTGCTAACTGAAAACATCAAGGTGAAGCAGGTGTGTGCAGAAATCCGAAGCCAATCCTTTAAGACATGGTCTCATATTCTGCATACAGAGTTTCATTCCTTCGTCCAACTTTCTGGTTTTAGAGCTTTCAGGATGTCCTCCTTGAACATTGACATTTTTCTCTTTTTGATCACCTCAATGCAAAAGTCTGCTTTTAGATCAAGGGATGTTGCTTGTTCATTCCACTTCTTTATTTGTGAAAGTGGATCATATGGAAACACACTAAGTGAAGTAATCAGGAGATCTGATTGCATTGAGAGGGGAAGCATAGACCCACATTACACAGGCCAATCAGTTTCCTCCATGACAAAGCATACATATAACTACAGCTATTAGGAATGGATCTGTCTTCACATGCACTACAGTCAGTCCTTTTGCCAAAGCATGAGTTTTCCTATGATATATCTTTAGAAAATTTTCCCATTTAAATATAAAATCTCCAGAAATATTGAGTTTACCTCATCGTGGACTATATTATAAAAATATTTAAAGTAAGGAGATAGAGAAGGACATAACAGATTTTAAGATTTCCTTCCCTCTCTTCTCCATCTTAAAATTATTTTGGGCAAAAAGCCACTGGACTAATCACTTTGTTGGCATCTTTTTTTTATCTTATCAGTGAAAGTCTTTAAAATCTCTTCTTCTGGAAAGGCACACCAATTTATATAGATGGCAGATTATGGGACCAAACTGATTAGTGGTCACATTTCTAGCAATTAGCATTTTAGAGGCAGTTTTGCTGGAAAAGAATTTGCTTTTGAGGTTCAGGAACTGAATAATAGGTGGCAAGTTGGTGCACTCCAAAGCTGTATTTTATCTTTTATGTGACGCAGAATAATCACCATATAAAAATGTTTATTGGTTCTCAGAGCAGTATTAATGCAACTTGCTACCATAAAATGCTGAGATGTACAACTCCTCTCTATTTATGCTTCCCTTGCTTTCTGACAGACTGCATAGTGCTTTTGCCTTCCCTCCTTAAAATAAACCAAACAGCTAATTTGGCATCACCTGCACAACGCTCACAATAGGGACATCCCTGTTCCTGACCACGGCCTCTTGGTTTCAAAGGTATTTCTGAAGAGAAACATTATCAACAAAGTTTAACTGTGCAGTTTGCAGACCACCTCTCTTTGGAGATGCCCAGGTGCCATCATATCAAAGAACAACTGCCCCTTCTCCATTTTGTTTTTGGTGCTTGGGTTTTGTAAAAGTCTTCTGGCCGCCCCACCCAAGACTAGGTATAAAGTAGCCACACACCAGCTCTAAATTCAGTCCCTTACAGGCCTGGGTCTGAGGGCCCACACCTAGCTGTAAGGGGAGGCCCCAGCTGGCCCTCAGGTAGGCAAAGACCCAGCAGCAGAACCCAGCGTCAGCCCAAACCACGCTGGCCGGAGCAGCAGCCTTGGGGCTGAGGGTGAAGAGGGGTCTGCGGCCACCCTGAGGTGGAACATGAGGAAACTACTGCAGGCACTGCCTCAATCTCTGTCTCAAAACAAGGGCAGTTGAGGCCAGGCTGGGGCCTCCCACACACATCCCCCAACCTCTATATTTGCGGTCAGAGGTTTGTGTTGATTGGCAATTAATTGAGTTCAAGTTAATTTCCCCTGCTTTGGTCTGATTTGCCTTCAACATTGTAGTCACATGCAAACATGTAGTCTAAAGGATTTCACCTTGACTCCTCATCAGGAGATGGGATCTTGCGTCCTTCCTAGTCTTCTTGTGGAGAAATCAGAAATAATAGGGCTGCTATTTCAACTACCCATTGTGCAGGACAGAGGAAAATAGGAGGAGGAGATTTTTTGTGCCTTACCTTGTACAAGTCTATATGAGCATGCACTACACTGCTGAGAAGAAACACCTGAAAATATTGCTGTTTTACTGTTATTTCTTAACATAAGGCTTTTAGTGAAAGTGTAGTGAAATTACTGCTAAGATTTGTTATTCCCCCTAAAAACATCAAAAAATTGCAAAAGGAGCTTAAAATTATCTCTCTGTCCAGGCAGGAAATAGAGAACAGAGACTAAGTGATTTACCCAAAGCTAAACATGAGACAAGTACAAATTCAAACCAAATATTCCAATGTTTAATAATGTAAAAAAAAATACATAGAGATGACTATAACCTTGTATCTAAGAACTGAAAGGAAAATAATAAGGACCTACACAAGTTACTTGCTGCAAGGAAAGATGACAATAATATCTTTGCACATCTCTCCATACAATCCAATTTTCTGTAATGAAAGGATTTCATCTTGCTTAATATCGACTCCAGTTAGTCAGACAGGCAGTCTGAAAGATATCTTTACTTACAATGATATTCCACTAAAGAACAACAAAAAAAAATGACATTTTAACAGAGATGAGCAAAACAATATTATTAATTCAGGTTACAGCCCACACTAACCAAGTCTTTATTGGAAGTATCACAAGGCATTACATGGTAAACAGTGGTGGTATTTTCACAATATTTGCCAACTGCCATCAAGATTTTCATTTTACAGAGTTAATATCCAGTTGCTCTTCTTTGTCATAACACTGAAAAACTTAAAATCAGTGTTAGACCAATAGAGCTAACCACACATCTATCTGAAAATTGACACAAAAGATCAATAATAACTCTTTCTAGCAATTAAACAACTTCTCTATTTGAACTACCAATAAACTTATTACTTCTATCATAAAGGTTTATCATAAATTTTCCCCTTTTCTCTACAGCTTGGGAAAAGAAAGAAAAGGACATCAAAAAGCTATTGAAAAGTCAAAATGGAAGAAGAGATGTCAAAGTTATTGTCTTCTAATAAGGTAACTCAACAGAATACAAGAGCAGGAGATTTAATTTAGCAACAACCATGCAAGATGAGCCAACACACACCAAGGAACATGTGAAGCAAGTGTAGTTGAGCTGTGTACTTTCAAGGATCCCAGCTCTCTGAAGAGTGATTCTCCTCCACTAGGCTGTCCTTGTGCTAATTGCAGTCTGTACCTTTAAGTATGTCTTTTCTAGATAGAGACAACAAATCCAGCAGATGAACACAAACACCTTCCTATAAGCGGAAAAAAAAAATAAAAGCAGAGTATGTTTGTGGAGTTACCTATACACAAAAACCATGAATATATGAGTTAGAGCAAAACTTAACTGTCATTTCTGTTTCTTACTTTTTTCCTTTAATAACTCCAATTAACACCTCCATTCAGCCTGTGAGCAGAACTTTTTTCCTAGTTGTCATAATTCTACATAAAGGTCACGCAATAAAGCAGCAGTGGGCTTTTTCTCTTTTTAGGGAAAAAATATTGCATTTATATTTCTGAACCACTGCCAAAGAGTATCCAGATCAGACATTTTCTTCTCCCTCTGTCCTTTCCACAAAGCAATGTGAAAGAGCCAAAAAATCTGTAATAACAATGCAGGCAGAGAATCACCAACAGCACTAGAGGCAGAACTGCCTTGACGGATCATTCCTGTATTCATTGTCTCAGGGACAGAGGAGTGCCTCTGGAAATCCCTAGCAAATCTAAAGGCTCTGAGGGACTTTACAGCCTGTGCACAATAGATTAGATTTACTCCAGAGATCACATTGTGTCTTGGGAGCAGCTTGGAGCACAAAGTGCAGAGCCTTGAAGTAGTCATCATGCTGCACTCAGTCTTTGTGTCAAGAGCACTCATGAACTGCAGAGTTCCAGAACAAAACAAAAAAAAAATAAAGTTCAAATGGCCTATATTTTCGTTCTCATTGATAACACCCAGATACGTAGCAAGCTACTGGAGTCCAGCAGCTTCACATCTATCAGCTGAACTACAGTAACTGACTGGGCTCCTCAGCTGATGTTCAGTAACCTATTACGCAAAGGAACTGGCACACAAGTTTTGAGTACAAGGCGAACTAATTCACAGTCTGTTCCAGGACGGATGTGTTATTTGTTCTTATTATTTTCTTAAAAGTGATAGAGAGAAAAAAAAATAATTACCTTTTAAACAGTACAAGTCTCATTGCAGAAGAGGGTTCATGTTTTGATAAATATTTCTCATTATTACCCTACTTTGTAATAGCAAAAGTAGAGACATATACACCAGAATTATTAGGAAGTAAAGGTCCTGGACGCAAGCTTTTGCTATTAGCAGCCAAATTCAATGAATTCCTAATCATTAGGCTTAGGAGTGCACAGATTCCAGACTATTTTTCTCATTAAAAAACATGACCTTGGGGGGTTTTTTTCCACAATTTTGGCTTGAGCCTTGCAGTTATTTATGACTATGCCACAGAACTTGCTCGTTAATACTTCACTGAAAATCAAACAGACAGATACACATTAGATTCACATTTGGAAATCAGTCTGTTCACTCCCTTCCAATGTAAGCCTGTACACTACTAACCCTTCAGGCACATAAGACTAGTAAGATGATGGAAATCTTTACGTGTGAAAGTTCTCCATGAGCTTCCATTCCCAGAAATCTGGTGTTGACCATTTCAGGTGCAAATGCACCAAAACTTAGCAGAGCTCAGAGAGCTGATTCGTTGCTCTGAAAACTTCCATCTTCAGGCTTGTGTCTGTTGCTACCCACGAGACATGGGCTATGGAGTAGCCATCCCCCTTTTGCAAGAAGGGAATAAGAGTAGCCAAGTAAACTCCAAATCTCTCCAGGGACCTCATTACCCTATTAAAATGCCAGCATTTTCCCATCTACCACCTCTACAGAGAGCATTTAATTTTTAAGAGTTTCATATAGCTCCATTTTTCATTTTCAGCCTCAGAAAACTCTGCTCATCTCCAAATACGCATCATCTCCCAATGTTACCAATGCACCTAAAGCCAATAATTGGCCCCAGCAAGACAACAGACACACCTCTAACACCTCATGGGGATAGGGTTTATATTCCACCTGCAAATACTCTATTCATTATTCTCAGGGTGCCTGAGCTTAGAGATACTATCAACAATCCAACATTTACATTTGCAGGATCCAAAGAACTGCCTGTGCCAATTACACTTACATTATACCAGTAAATACTTGAGGGCCAGGCATTTCAAATAACTTGTTAAATATTGCCAATACCCATCTACTGATGTGCCAATGCCATGGCAGCCAAGAGAAGGAAGTATCTGCCATATGAGCCATCAGGGAGACAGCCTGGCCCACCAGCAGTAGAGACTGCTTGTGTAAGTTTTTCTTTAGATAAACGTTGTTTGAACAACATGTGGCACAGAGGTTTCAGGGGAACAGCCCATGACCTCTCTCTCAGTCAGTGCTCAAGTGAAAGACTAGGATTCCTGAAGCCACACACCATCTACATAGCAAGAGCCTCAATTTGCACCAGGGGTGGTTCAGATTGGATAGCAGGAAAAATTTATTCAGTGAAAGGGTTGTCAAGCATTGGAACAGGCTGCCCTGGGAAGTGGTTAAGTCACGATCCCTGGAGGTATCTAAATGATGTGTAGATGTGGTGCTTCAGGACATGGCTTAGTGGTGGACTTGTCAATGTCAGGTTTATGGTCAGACTCCATGATCTTAAAGGTCCTTTGTGACCTAAATAATTCTATGATTCTACAGTCATTACTGTGACTTTAATATTACATTGTCACTTGAAGCTTATGTACACGGACCAGCTTTGTCAATACAGATGTCAGTGAAAAACTGTCCCCCAAAGCAGAGTCAATATGCATACAGCAGTCTGAAAAGCTTAAATGTTTTTTATTTATTTAAAAATTAAAAACTATGACCAGCCACATGTACATGCAAGGAAAAAGGTGACATCCTTAAATTGGAGGAAAAAAAATTTAAATTATTGTAGTGGTAAATGTAAATCAGGTTCTGAGACCCAACTGCCTAATTGTGCATTAAGATATCAAAAAACAGATTCTTCTTTTAATTTAATAGTCTTCTAAAAAACAACCCAAGAAAATGCTAAGCATTACTCATGGTGGAACTACAGGACAGAGCTTTCAACTCATGACTCATCCAATAAAAGTGAAAGCAGTTCATAAACAGATTCTGAAAAGTTTCAAAGTATAAGATGAATTTACCTATTTAAAAAAAAAAAAAAAACATTTCAGTAAAAGCAAAAAAAAAAAAAATCAGTTACAGGAAATATAGGGCAGTGGTTACAGCTAGGGAATGAAAATAAGGAAATCATCCTGCTTTCCATAAGGTTTGTCACCAACTTCCTCCCAGCTACACAACAAGTTATTTAACCTCTCCATATCTGAAGTAACCATGTATTGAATTCTTCTAGTCTCATCAGTGACAGATTATGTTTGCAATAACATTGGAGGAAATTTTTTTGTTTATTTACTGCCCTTGAACCTCAAGCTGATTTTAAAATATCTCCAAAAGTCTAAGTCCGAGAATTGAAAAGTTCATACAAGAGAGTGGAATGCCTCATAAAAAAAAAAGTTTTTTTAAAAAAATTAAATGGTTGATTGCTGACAGGAGATGATTAAACAAGGAATTCAGTAAAGAACAAACATGGAAAAATACGTCAGATAACTTAACATCCTAGGACCCCTAAAAGACTGGAAGAATAAAAGAGAGCACATCAAAACTCAGAAAGCAGATGCTTTTCATAAAACTTGTGCCACTTCTTCCCACAAAGTCACTGTGACTCAGAAGCTGATATCACACAGTCGCAGAATGGTTGAGGTTGAAGGGACCTCAGTAAACTTCAGAAAGGAACATTCTTAAGGGTAATACAAACTATCAAAGTTACAGTTAATTAAAATAATTTTTAAGCCAACTCTTGCACCTCAAGAGAGTTGCTGCCTGTATTGCATCCTCCTCCTCTAAGGATGTCATTGAAATTTTGGCTTCTGATTTTAACTGAAAACCAACCCTTTCCAGGATAAGAGGGATCTGAATGGAAAAGCTGGATGGGACCAGGAGGAGTCAAAGAGAAAGACAGATGCATTAAAGCACCCAATAGCCCTTCCACTGACTTCAGTGGTAAAATAAGCCAAAAACATATTCTGCATTTAGCAGTTAAGATTGACTGGGACCTTTCTAAAATTACATATACAAAATACCAACTTCTGCAAATAATTATCAGGTCATATAGCCATAAAAGTCAAGAAAAGATATTTTATTACCTGCTTATTTACAGAATAGAGCCAATATTAGTCAGCACGAGTAGCTGCTTGTAAGCAAGAAGACTTCAATCAGTAAGGAAAGGAGGTAATTAAAGTGAGGGAAATCCAAAACACAGTTATACCTACCAATCATGTCATCTAAATTGTACTATTTTATTCATTAAAAATAAAGCTTTGAAACAAAGACGCCATATTTTATACAAGTTCTTGATTACCTTTCTGCCGAGGGAGCATGTAATTTACAAGAAAGAGGACTTAAAGCTTTAAGTGCCTCTGACTTAATTCAGCATGCGGTATTGATGGTCCCATTTAGATGATTCCATTTTAGGCCCCTCTAACGCATTAAAGACATGACTTACTCACATCCATTTGGCTAATGATCCCCTACTGCTCTAAAGTAAATGACAGCTATTTACAGTAAATTATTCAATTAGATAGAGGGAAGTGCAGTATTCATTTTATATTGTTTGACACGGCAAAACAAAAGTGTGCAAGAAGGCAGGTGGGGCATTTTAATCTTTCAGAATCAATTGTTTAATCCACAGCTAGAGAATAAATATACTCCACAATACTTGTCAGCATCAGATTTTTATTGTAAACATTCTAAGAGAGACTGAAGTGTTACATCTCCAGATGATATAATTCTGTCCACTTCAGAAACCATCATACAATGCAAGGAATGCTAATAACTAGCTTTATTTTAAGCATAATTTCAAGTAACACAAAAAGTTATTTCTTTTTTTTAAAACATATGTTAGCAGGAGACCAAATTTCCATTTAAAAACAAAAATTAAATAGGCATAAGCAATTCTAAATCCCATTTATTTGTAATGGGATTTATACTACTAAGTACTGAATCTCCCAAGACATTTGGAAGTGGGGTATTTTTAATCCATGAAATCCCAGGAAAGGACAGCTCAGCTGCTTTCACAAATTAAGAGGGGAATTCAGAAAAAAAAAAAAATCAAATAAAGCACAAGCTAGAGAAGTACAGGTTGGAGCTAAAACGCAGCCTAGAAGAAGGGAGAATGATCATACTGCAGTACCTCAAAACTAGTCTTAGATTTGAAGACCTTTCACACATTCTTCTATTCTTTTCCAGGTGCTGAAGGGTCCACTTTCATGTATGAACGCACATTTTACAGTCCTCATTGTATACATGCTGCTGTGGCCACCACGCCTGGAAAAGGCTGAAACCATAACTTTTATATCCCCTGTCAAAACCCTGCCTCATAAAAGAGAAAATAAAGGAGAAGTTCTCCTTATTATGGGTACAAACAGAAAATCCAAGGTGCAGGTAAGGCTACTACACATCCTGAGCTTGCCTGTGACCATGCTTTGTACAGTTCTCAGGCCACCCAGCACTTAATACAGAGGGTAAGAAGAGACAATTTGTCTGAGCCCTCCTGGCTGGCCCTGTTTTGGGAGAATTTCTCTCTTCTGCAAGACCAGAGTGCCTCCAAACAAGTGCCAGACACCCCAAATAGAAGAACATTTTCCTCTGGCTAACCTGCCAACACATTTAATTTTCTGCAGGCAGAGGGCCAAGTTCAGCAAGCACAGCTCCTGCTAAGTTTAATGGGAGTTGCACTGGTCTATGCCAGCAACTGAAACTTGCTGGGGTACTGCAAGCAACACACTACAGAAAATATATCTGTAGCCAGCATCTGTATTCAAAGGAGACATTTGAAGGGCTGTAGAATTGACTACTCATCTTTTTTCTTAGTGTTTCAATTCTTTTAAAGCTGCTGGCACAATGAAATCCTTCCTACTCTTAGTATGTATTCACTCACTTGCATGAGCAAAGATTCCAGACTGGTTATTTGTCATGATTAATTTAGTCAAAAGATCAGCTTACTGCAACTAGAGTATTATGAATTTAACTGTCATTCAGTGCTTATATACCAAAGAGTACTGTCCGTGTTGTTCAGAAGACCTACACACATGGCTCCTGAATTCCTAAGATCTGCATTTCAGTGGCTCCGGACCCTATTTTCTGCATTTTGATACTTATTGCTTATTTTGCTAACTACCTTGTCCCTCTTGTGAAGGATTTCATTCCTAGCTCTACTAGAATCAAGTTTTAGTCCAGATCCTCAGTGGCTCTAAGCTATGGATGCTTTACCAGTTTTCACTAAGCCAAGATTACTCCATTGTTGTTTGCAGAAACTCAAGAATTCCCTCCCTTTGAAATACCTTTTAGAGATTATGCTAATATAAGTAAGAGTAATAACAATTCTAGACCCTTACAAGCAATACTCTGGTCTTTCAGCCTCTAGTGGCTATGTGCGCTTGACCTACGCCTCTTCATACAATGTCTTCCTTGTTAGCCCTCCTGCTCTCAGACTAAACATATTTATATCTGCTCATATTCCCTCTGGTGTACAAGGAAATGGCTCAGACTCGCATTCTTTAAACATGTGATGATCCTCTGAAATGTTCCACAGTTATTTTCTGCTGAAAAATTACCTGCCTGAAAGGCACTGAGTTAAACCAGATTGCAAGCCAATTCTTTATCTAATAAGAAGTTAAGAATAGTGAAAACACTTAGCATGAGACTGAGACTTGAAATCACCCAGGAAGCCCAAGCTGTTTAAATAAATCAATAAACTGGAAGAATGTGAATTTGGATCCATATTTTAACAACTTAATTCACTAAGACAGACTTCTCTACACCTAATAATTAACAATTATATTTCTTTAGTTCTGAAATCCTGTACTCAGACAACCAAACAGGAGAGTTCAGAACAACTGAGACATTCAAGGTACGTTGCCAATAAAGCTGCTACACATCATATCTATACAGAGCAGTATTAAAAATTAAATACTGAGTGCACAAAATAGCATACATATTTCTGAACAGTTGTTCAGAAGAGGCTGCTTGGAGTGGCAAAAGTTAAAAGACATGGAAGTGGATGAGAGTTGTCAATGTTGCATGTCAGTTTTTCCTTCAGGTCTTCTCAAAGAAGTCCTTCCTTCCCAGGGGCTGGGTGATGGGTGCATTAGCTGCCCACACAGCTGGTGGGAGCACAGCTCAGTGGTGCACTCACACCAGCAGTGACAGCATGGCCAAGATGGCCTATGGATGTGGTTAGTGCTGTTACCAAGTGCAACCGTTGGAAGGAATGGCTTTGTCTAGAATGAGTCACTTGACATCATCTCCTTTCAGATGGTACAGACAGGGATGGTGAGGCTTGGGGACTTCCAGCTCCCACATCCTCATCCCAATTTACTGTCAGCCCTTGCTGTCCCAATCAAAAGCCCTGTCACTATTGTTTCACAAGTTTCACCAAAACAAGGACATTAACTGCTCCAAATAGACTTGATTTACAAATAGTATTTACAAAGCACCTGCACATCCCCCACTGAGGCGCAGACCACAGTAAAATTATATCAAAGTACAGTACAATTTCCTTCCACTTTATGCAGGTGCACTGCATTTTCATTCAGATTGCAATTGGCAGGTATTACAGGTCAAGCTCACACATCAGCTGGAAAATGGCATGATTATTAGTTAGCCCAACCCTGCTCACACAACATCAAGTTTTGCTAGGTTGGTGTCGTTTTCTAGTGATGGCAATACTCAGCTAAATAAAAGAAGAGGCAACATTTCCATATGAGCTATTGAATATGCCACCCTATAATGGCCCCTCTCCTACTTTCATAATTCACACATGGATATATACACATGTATTCACATATATATATTTTAAAAAGTATACACAGAACATTTTTAATAGAACCAAGTAGAATCATGTAGAATGATTCCCTGAGGCTTTCCAGGTCTCTCACAATGTCACCAGCTGTTTTATATATGTTTGTAGAAGTGGATGTCCAGCAATTTTGTATGGGTTTTGTTGGGGGGTTTTTGACATTTTCTTTCACAGCAGCCAGAGGTCACCTTCTTCTCACAAGTCCTATGAATGCTCCAAGTCATATGCTTAGGAGCTAGAAATGGGAGGGAGAAGCAAGAGCATTCAAACACACAAAAGATATAAGAAAACAAATACAAAAGAAAAATCTGTTCTAGGGAGTCACTTACATTGAAAAGGACTGTGACGAGGTCTGAAAAATAAACAAAGTGGATGCTCCATGAAAAAGTCTGATTGCATCCTATACTTCTAGCTTAGCACATCAGTCTGTGTGGAGATAGTAAGTCCCTGGCATGAGGCAAAGCTTTAGCAATGACAAGAGCACATTTCAGGCATAGAACTGTGTTATATTTACTCATGCATCCTTCAACCAGACAATCCAGGTTGGCTGCACTTTTCTTTTGTAAATCAGCATAATTCAGCTCTTAAAATTCCTCTTATTTTTCCTTCATTTAATGATTTCTCCAGAAGTGCTTAAAATCAAGGACATTTAGAGAACTAAATTAGAAAATCTGGCATATGAAGACTCAGTTTCTTATAAATAGATTAATATCCCATTTTCTGGAATTCTAATCAGCTTCTGCTTTTTATTTCATCCCTATTAGATGGCAATCTCCAGAACATTTTTATGACTGTTGAATATTCATTCCTGCTTTTTCCTTTAAAGGAAATCTATTGAAATGACTGATTTTGTAACTCACATCAAAGTGCAAGTGCCAGGAAAAAAAAAGTGGATATAAAAGTACCAAAGTTTATTCCTTATAAGGTAGAAGGATAACAGAGTTTCAATGGCAAAACTCTTTCTACTTGAGAGACAAGCATATAGCTCTGCACTTCACTGACTATACTTTGGAATCTGACAGTGCTGTACACCACAGACATATTCTCACATTTCTAGAGAAATTCAGCTCCAACTTTTTGTCTACCTCAAGTTCACAGATGATCTACACTTTCTCAGGATGCAAACCAATACCTTATTTTTATTAATTGCTACAGTAACTGCAGGCTACCAGGAAGGTCTCTTTGCTGGTTAGCATGGGCAATTTGAGAGAGCAAGGAGGCTTGAGCTCTGTGTGTAACAATACTCCTTGTTCTCCTGCTGCCAGCAATTGCTCCTCTGACCTCTTCCAGCTGTCAAACCCCCACACCAGCACTGCAGTGGGACCACCAAGAGTAGCCTCTGGCTTGTGTCTGCCCAGCAGCCCATCAGAAAGCTGAGCAGTGCCGAGTCACAGCTGAAGGCAGCACTGGAAGCCTTCTTCCATCCATGGGGGACATCAATTATCAAAGCACAATTTCAGTTACAAGTTGATTAAAATATGAAATCAAACCAGATTTTCTTTTGTTCATAGCTATGTTCCTAAAAGCAACTTATGTAAAAAGCAAGAAGGAAAAAAAGCTGCCACACAACACACCTAAAGTAAGATTACTTCAGCTGTGCTTTGGCAAAAAGCCTAGGCAACAACAAGGTTTTTCCCTTTAGCTAGCAAACTGATCCCATTTCCCTTTTTTCCAGGGCCCACATCCGTATATTCAACTATAGTTTTGGTATCAGCCTTTATAGCTTTCATATGGTTACCATTTCTAAGGAAACCACTTCCTCAGTATAGACACAGTTAGTATATTTTCCTATTTTCATGTTATTCTGGATTTGGCAGAATACTTGCAGAGTGTGGGAGAGGGGAAGGGAGAGACTGCAAGGAATAGAAATCAGACCTAGAAAAATCAAAGGTAAACATGTTTAAGACACAATAGATCAAATATGCACAAATTACTAGGAAATTACGTTTCAGCCTCATGGAATTGTCAGAGTCGGAAGGGACCTCTAGAGATCATACAGTCCAACTCCCCTGCTAAAGCAGGATTGCCTAGAGCACATCACTCAGGACTGTATCCAGGAGGGTCGTGAAAATCCCCAGAGAAGGGGACTCCACAACCTCCTTGGGCAGCTTGTTCCAGGGCCCTTTCACCCTCACCCTAAAGAATTTTTTTCTCATATTTGAATGGAACTTTCTATGTTCCATCTTGTGCCCGTTGCCCCTCGTCCTGTCACTGGGAACCACTGAAAAGAGTCTGGCTCCATCCTCCTTCAACCTACCCTTCAGATACTTGTAAGCAGTAATAAGGTCTCCCCTCAGTCTTCTCTTCTCTAGGCCAAAGAGCCCCAGCTCTCTCAGCCTTTCCTCATAAGGGAGATGCTCCGATCCCTTAATCATCTTTGTTGCCCTACGCTGGACTCTCCAGTAGTTCCCGGTCTCTCTTGAACTGGGGAGCCCAGAATGGATGTAGTATTCTAGTTGTGGCCTCACCAGTGCAGAGTAGAGGGGGAGAATGATCTCCCTCAACCTACTGGCCACTCTCTTCGCTACACAGCCCAGAATTCTGTTGGCCCTCTTGGCAACAAGGGCACATTGCTAGCTCGTGGATAGTTTACTGTCTACCAGGACCCCCAGATCCTTCTCCTCAGAAGTGCTTTCCAGCAGGTCCACCCCTCACTTTCTGCCTTTCTTTTCTCAGTACAGCTATTGCAGCAGTTCCTGTCTTTTCAGTGGGATTACATGTAAGTGTGAAAGCATTATCTGTAGATGAACTAAAGTAGCCAGGTCACCATCCTCACTACTAATATCTGCCTAGGTGCATCTATCTCTGCTTCCCTGGGAGCACAGTGCCCTGGAGATAACAGCAACTTTGCTCACCTGCTCTGTCTTAGATACAACAACCATCACATGTCGGTAAAAATCTCCAAGCATTTATGTAAATGCAATCTCTAACACATCTGCACCTTGATGTAGTGTATCATGGTGCCTAGCTAACAGAGGTAGCAAAGGCAAACAAGATCTCCAGTACAGACTGGGCAATTGCAGAATCCAATATAGCTAAATTCTGAGACAAAGACTGACATTAAATACCATGACTTTTAAAGAAAATATAATGCCAGTTCTCAGCTTGTTCTGGTATTAGTGGCCATAGTCTCTCAGGAGCAGGCTTTTACCTACCTTAACAGTTTATAGGTCAATACATTAAACAGATACTGATAAAGGCACAAGTCAAAGAAACTCAAGAGAACACATTTCAGTCTGCCACTGCCATAGCAGGGATTGACGTCAACCATTGCAGCTGTTTGCTCCATCACACAATATCAGAACAATTTTTTTGACACATAATAAATAGTGCCATTAAGAACCAACCAGCCACACATCCTGAAACATCTCATCCAGCCTGTAACAAACAAGAGGTGGAAAAAACGAGATAGCCAAAGGTCAGTCCACTCTTGGTATAATTTATGCCTTCAAACTCACTCCCTTGCATTTGGACTGAAAAGATGTTTACATCCTATATGCAGTATGTGCTTACTAGTGTATAGTTCCCTTATATGAAGATGACATTTGCAACTTGCTTAGATCCTGGTCTTTGAGAACAAGTTGACCTAGTTTTAATTCTTCCTCCCATACTCGCCTTTTTTAATAGGTTTGTTTTCCCAGCTGCAAAGTCTGGAAAAGTATACAACCCAGCCAGCTCTCAAATATTGCTCCCTACTGTATTTTCTAATAGTTTCTTTCTGATAACAGCATTGTTCTTGCATATGTATTTTCTACCTGTTGAATCTATCACTGGGACTCCAGCTGTCTTCCAAAAGCAGGTAATGATCAACAGGCCATTTGATTCCAGTGAACAAGTTTTCAAATATTTTTCATTTCTCCAAATTAAAGGAGATCTCTTGCAGCAGATCTTGAAGAGCAAAATCTCTCAAGGTATCACATCAGATTCAAGGGATCAGATTTTTAGACAGAGAAAACATAGCAAAAAGAATCAGAAATTCTTTCTAAATTTGATGAATGCTTATTTTCTGGACCAAATATGTGGCTTCCAGGATAAGACAAAGCACATATCTGACTTACGAATCAGAAAATTACTTTTCTGAAGCAAAATATAATGTTGTAATATAGATTCATTAAGAACATAACCTACAGTGAACCAACAGCTTATTTTACTGGAGGACAGCATGGGTGCCAACAAGAGATGGCAATCATGGAGCAGTGCCAGGTTACACCAGCTGAAAATATGGCTCACTCCCCTTGCCATAGAGAGCTAGAATCTAAGAATACTGTGCTATGGCCCAGGTTCATTAAGACGCGTTTCCAGCTATTATACTTTTGCTGAAATTTGTATACTCTGTCCTGAAGTAGACCACAAAATAGAATTCAGCATACGCAGTACAACAAACCATCCCTGGGGAAACTCAGCATCTCTGGATGCCACTTCCCTACAACAGAAAACTGTGGCAAATGCTACGTTTTCTTTCCCCCATACACTGGTCTTATCTTCAGCACAGGGCCAGTAAGTGGAAATGGAAAGCTGCTTTTCCGTAGGATTAGAGCACAGGCTCAAACTGTATAATTTAGAAAGTCTTCTTCAGGATATATAGTTTAAGCTTTGTAAATATTAAGAATTTGTCATCATCGAGCCAGTTAAAAAGTAATTTGCCTTGTCACAAGTAGCTAGAGTATATGAAGAATAATTTTTCAATCAAAGTTATTTGAAGAGTTGTCACGTAAAGCAGAAAAATATTTAGCTGCTCTTCTGAAAGTTTTGCAACTTTATCCACAATTTTTAGGAACTATTTACTGTGAGCTGTGTGCTACAAAGAACTTTGATCACATAGAGCATCCAACTAATAAAGCAATTAATATTTCATGATTAGTAAAACATCATATTAATTACTACTATAATTAAAATAGACTGACTTAAAACAAAACAGATATCCTTATCTCTATGACCAAAGGCAATGTTAACTTCCAGTGAAAGACTGAGATTTTAGTTCTGCTGTTCACTACATCTTGTAACAGTTAGAAACATGTTTAAGTCCATGAAATTTGAAAGTAATCACATGACTCAAAAAGGTAATAAGAAAAAGCATAAACTATCCCTTCAGATTATGTGACACAAAAATGCTCACATTAAGTTTTAAAAGTAGCTTACAAAACTTTGAATCAAGAACAAAGCAGCCAGCATACTAATATAACATAGAGGTAAAGTTCAGTTTGTTTTTCACACCGTCGTAGCACAGCTTAGTACTTAGACATGGCATTTACTTTTCCGTCTTTTAATCCATCTTAATAAATAAGCAGACATTTATCCTACAAGCCACTTTTTCAAGCTATCTGTAGGACTGGTAAGTGCATTTCTGCCTGCTCCAGGCTTGCAGTGAGAGCAAGGGAGTAGTAAATGCTTTAGATTTTCATGGGCACATCGCATCTCTATACTGCATTGAGCGTAGATATCCTTCTCCTTAAACAAATATATTGCCCAAAAAATTGCTACATTTCCATGTGCTCCATCTTCAGTTACCTGTACAAAGACTAACTAGCAGAGCTAAGATGAAAATCGCTCCCAGAAGCACTTAGCGTCATGAAATTACTAAGCTTACCTGCAAGAGGATGAATGGTGTATGGCTCTACTTATTTTACAGTTCTTGTGAACATTAGCCTACCTACTAGTTTGGATACCACTGGAATATCAGACATTATTAAACCAAAGCCTCGGGCAGCAGTTGACATAATGCTGAAAGTAGACTCAATTCCTTTTACTTCCACTGGAGCAAGGAATGAAAGCTGAGATCATGTTTCCTTAAAAAATGGAATTTGTAGAAGAGAAATGAAGGGGCCAATTCAGCCCTTTTGAAAGTCTATGCAACCTCAAAATAATAGTCAGGTCTGTGATGAAATTAAGGCAAGTAGTATCGTATTTTGGGGGCCGACTTATTGGGTATGCTTTTGGAATTATAATTTACATCCATCTAGCTGGAGAAACAGCAGTAGTGGTGCTCTTTTTCAAAAGATCAGCATTTAATTGTTAAAAAGATTATTTTTTTTAAGTAAAATTATTCCTGAAATCATATCCTCTTAGTGTTTTTCCTTGGCCCAGTTTTCAGTACTGGGAACTGAAGTCCATCTGTTTTCGAGAGACTTATTAACTGGGAAGACAGAGTACATAAAGCTGGAACAAGGCCCCTCTACAGAATAGTTTCCCTCTGCACTGAAAAACTGCTGCATTCTCCCTTCAGGCCAAAGGAGCCCCTCAATGTATAAAAATCTGTTGCAGAAGAACAGGAAGCCTGCAAGCTAGGACAGCACAAACTGGGAAAGTACAGTCCAGCTCCTGCTGTTTGAATCACAACAGCTCCCCCAGCCTTGGTTCAACTTCCTTCTCATCAGCCAGAAGAAACATATGTTGTTCTATGATGAGAAGTCATTTGATGGTTAGTAGCATTTAATTCAGCTGGTTTATGCTAACAGCTAACACCTTTTGAAAAATTAATTGCATACAGTGTTTGCCACCCAGCCTCCCAATTCCTTCTTCAATAATATATAAAAACAGCAAGAAGAAACTTTACAAAAGAGAAAGGTATCGTCACCAAAGGGACACAGAGGGGTGTGTAATGCAATCTTGAAACACAAGCAGAATCAAGCTCAACAGCACTCATTTTCTAGTATAACTAATGCATCATTTATGATGGTTTGCTCTTAGCTGTGAGTTCTTACCTGAGCACCTTTCATTTCAATGAAAGAGCATAAGCTCATCTGTTGCTAGATGGGCTTTATCTTTGGCTTCAAACTAAGTGCAAACATAAGTCTCAAACTCACCTCTTTTTGCAGGCCATAACACAAGTAATTCCTTCTCTGTGATGACAAGATTGCAATGCTCTCTAAGAACAATTTCAAAGCTCTGCAAGAGGAGTCTTTTCTCTTTATTTTAGTTTTAGGGGTGCAGTTTAACCTCTTTAAACATTTTTGCATCTCTAATAGCAAGAAAACGTAGAATCTTAAATACTATTAAAAAACCCAGTAAACTCTTTCAAGCACAAACAGAAGTAAGAACAGCCAAAAGAGAAATACCATACCTATGTTATATAATTTCAGGGAAAATGACAAATCCAGAGAAACTCTTGCTTTTACTTACACTGCTTAATATGCAAAGATATCCAGGGTTTCACTCCTGCCAGGATCCCAATCCAGCAAAGTACTTAAGGATGTTCATAGGAACCAAAATGAAAAACCTTACATGTTTAAAACCTGACACCTGCTTAAGTGCTTTGCTACATTAGGGCCAGCAACCTCAGCACTTCTCAGCTAAGCTGCTTGTGAATCTTCACTGAAATTAGTTGCGTTGTCCTTCAGTGCTTGCCTTTAACCTCTCCAAACACCCTGTGTTTTGGAGCATGGGCCACCTGGGGCTTGCCGCAGCACAGCTGCTGTTTCTCTATTAAAAAGCATAGAGTAAAAGTGGTTTCTAAGCCTTCTGAGTGAATGGCTGCCCAGCACATCTACCTAAGGGCTGTTTGGAAGAAGCTGCCCCTTGTAGTCCATTTGGAAGTGATACACTTTTCGGGACAGACATGGTTTTCTGGTTAGAGCACCAGTCTGGCTCTGTCCCTGATTCTCATGCAGCCAGTGAGTCACACCCCGATTCAGCAAAAGCACATCTAGCCAGGAAGTTATAGAGCATATGCTTAAGGCCTACTTATTTCATTATTATTTGAGCATGTTCTTTGTCAAATAAAGCAAGTTCTTGCTTTGATGGACTAAAGGCTTGTGTTACTTTCTACCACAAAACAAAAAACAAAAAAAAAAAAAAGAAAAAAAAAACCAAAACAATTTGAAACAGCAGAGGGCTCTTCTTCCCTTTCACTTGCCTTTCTGTATTGTTTTCATTGCAGTGCTTAATGGTTTTCAATCTCAGTGATATTAAGTGGTCCACCTTCACATTGAGTGCATGTATTAGCCTCTTTAATAGTGTTTAGTTATGAAGTACGTCCTTAAATACATTAGAGCTTGGCGGTCTGTTTTTTGGGTTTGGGCGTATTTTGGGGAGGGTAAGGGGTGTTGTAGGATCTGGGGTTTTTTAACATAAGGAGGTCAAGAACAAAACTAGAGCATCTGAAAGTTTTGGTTTCCCCTTAAGCTCCAAGAAGGAAATAACTGCAGAGCACTGGAACAGGCTGCCCAGGGAGTCCCCTTCTCTGGAGATTTTCAAGACCTGCCTGGATGCAGTCCTGAGTGATATGCTCTGGGCAATCCTGCTTTAGCAGGGGAGTTGGACTGTATGATCTCTAGAGGTCCTTTCTAACTCTGACAATTCCATGATTATCCAGCAAGGTGCTGTGGCTGAGCAGATGCAGGTCTGCCTCCCCTGAGCTGCCTCAGCACAGTTATGCCATGATGTCACTTGGCCACAAACTGTTCATCCAGCCCTCCAATCATTTTAGATTAGAAATAATTCCATTCCTCATATCATTTCTTGCTTTATAATATTCCATCAGCTTCCAGTATCCTCCACAAATCTAGCTCCTGTTTGCCAGATATGACAAGTATACAGGACATGCTCGGAAAACTGTATCATCAAGTTCAAAAATTTAATAGCTTTGAGAAAAAAAATCAGTCTTTTTTATCCTTCATTGTGTGAACATAATTCTCAGTTAAAGACCATTATGGTAAATTGAATAACTCTAAGATGGGAAAATTTGGCCAACAGGTTTTTTAGACAAATTTAATATACACATATTGTAGTTGGCAACCTATTTCAAATAATAAAATATGAGACACAGCACTATGCTGCACAAACTTCCACAGCTTTCATACTAGAAACACAACACAGCAACCAAGTCTTCAGCTGTGTGCTGCAGTGAAGAAATAGTATCAAAACCACATAGCTCTGGGCAAGTGATGGTTTTGCAAGTGACAGCATAGACTCACGTAGAAAAATTAGCACATGAGCAGAAAGTATCTTGTGAATAAGAAGTTGAACATGGGACAGTGATATCACAACTCACAAACTCAGATGAAAAAATAATTTATTGTTTAGAAAAAAAATGAAAAACAAGTGATACTAAATTAAGGCTGCCTTTGCTTATAGGCAAGTTTGTCTCATCCTTTACCAATACCTCGAGTCTCTCCACATACTGTCCTTTTCAGTAACAATAGCTAAGGCAAGGGCCACACATCTGTCAGGAGGACAATGACTTGACTTACAAACGAGATGTCCGCACGCAACATGGTGGCTGACAAATATCTGCCTTTTCATCAGTCAGCCTCTGATCCCCTGAGATATTACCCTATACCAAAGTTATTTACACAAGCAGAGGTATTTTAAACACCCAGAATGAAAATTCACACTGTCAGTAGAAAGCCAGGTTACCAGGAGAAAAACCCAACAAATGTGTAGAAGTACTTAAGATTGTCTCCTTCCTTTACATTAAAAAACTAAAACAAACAAACAAAAAAGCCAGTTTAGCATAACCCTTGCCTGCATACATTAGTGCATCTCTATGACATTGGCTCACAAAGACACCACCAAAAATTCCCAGGTTCTAATACCAACCCACCGTACCTACTCATCTTTACCTCGTAATAAAAATCCAAAATTCATGCAGGACTAGGCTTCCTGTGTATGAAGTAGGAATTTATTGTGCACAAAACTTTTGAGGAATCCTTCCATTCATCTAGGATCCACACACAAAATAAGCCTATTAATACATGAGACTTCCCAGTATTGTAGGTCACTTGCCATGTACCAGTAATGCTGGAAATCCAAGTGTAGCTCTATCATACCTACTACAGCTGCTCTGGCACTTTGGAAGTGAAATGCACTTTCCGCAGGGATACAGTCACAGTACTTAATATGCAGTAGTTCAATACTGCCTGGGAGCATCACACTTACTGCAGGTGCACAGAAGAGCATGACTCCATGTATTTGGCCATGAAATACCAGATGGGCATATATTAATCTCATTTATGTACCCAACAAGACATATCTTCTTTCATATCAATAGAAAGCACAGGTCCTTCAAATAAGAGATGGTGTTTCCACTGTAGCAACTGGCACTGCAATGCTCAAAGAGAACTTCATCCCACTCTCATATCCCAAAGGAGCGATAAGGGCTCTCCAGAATAAATACAACGGTCCACTATTGTGAACCTTATTTATCAAGTGAACTTACAGACTTCTTGTCAGCATGAACACTTCTTTTCATCACCAAAGGTTAGTCAGACTAGAGAATATTATTTTGATACTGCAACATTAAAAACCACATACCTTGCATTTGATCTAATTATGCTATTGCCTACAATTTCTAGTTCCACTTTAAAGTCTGGACTTTACTTTTCTGCAATAGCACTATAATAAGCCACACTGAGCGAGGCCTAAGAGTTCTTATAGGAGTATCTTAAACTTTCCTGTAGCAATATCTTTTTTCTTCCATGCCATAAACAAGGACTGCAGTATACCAATACTGATCAGCACAAATTGGAAAAAAAACACTAAGCCCCTCACAAAATTAAGATGGATTCCTGTCAACGGATCTGACTTGTGTTAAAGTTTGTTCAACTGCTCAGCATCCAAACAATTTCACTGAAGTCCTTTCCAAAAACGCATTGCTTCTGTTAATTCTTAATATTTTATTTTGGATAAACCATAAACATCTCAAAAGTTCTCTCACTGTTTGCTTGTTATTTTAATGTATTCAGGCAGTGGGTTTGATACATTTGCACAATACTTGAGGGCAATATTACAAAGTAGTGCTCAGAATCCACAGAGGGACTGCACACAGCTACTATTGAGAATCAGAGCCACAATCAAAGCCACATCTAGCTTGCCTTCATTTGAAAGGGGTAGGAGAATGGGCAAAGCTACTTCTTTGGCTAGAAAAAGTTAATTGTCCCCTCGCTTAGCAGACTTCATAAACAGAGTATGAGTTAGAGGAGAGCTTTGTTCATTCCATGGAAACTGTGGCAATAACTGATTTTATTAGTAGCACCTTGGAGATTTCTGGGCTCCCTGGTACTGTACTTCCCTTCTCAGACAAGCAAGCTTGCTGTAAAACTGCTACACCATATTTGTGCTAAGTTTATCAAGCATAAAACCTTTCAGGTGGTTCTAAGAGAGCTTTTAAGTATTCAAGAGATTAAAGAGATTGCAGACATTTCCACAGAACTGAATCTTCTCTCACTTATAGTTACATATTCCTACTATGTAGCCTTTTCATTTTATCGATAATTTCTCTATTAACCACCCATACACTGAAATTTTATAAACATGTTAAGAAACCACTTCAAGTTTAACTGCTTCTCATGTAAATATATATATATCATTAACTCTACAAATGAATTTGCAGAGCAATTCAGTGGGATCTCTCGTACCTTTCAAAGCAATATTAAAGCCTTTATAAAACCTAAGTTTTAAATTGTGTCCTGTTTTTTTCCTCATTAATATTAGACAGATATGTAGAGTATTAAAATGCTATTGAAGCCACCACTGAGACAAAACAAAAAGTCAGCTCTTACAAGTCCTGCATGGGTGGCTGCTTTATTTGACTTATTACAGTAGAAGCCACTTAAAACACCATGTGTGGTCTTTGGGATGGAAGGTTCTTGCTGCATGAAGGGGTTGCAAGACTGAAACATGAGCAAAGCCCCAGAACAGACCATGACCAACATAAATAGATCATGAAAACATTATAGACATGGGAAAGCAGACTGAAGCCAGCACAGGTATATCTTGAATTCCAAAGGACTTTGAGGAGGAGACAAAACTTCCTGTATTAGATGGGCTACCAAACAATAGTCAGAGCCAGGCTTCAGGATTTTATTTCCCTGCTACTTTATTCTCTTCTTCCCCAGATCAACACTATATTGTTCAACAATAAACACAGCTGATTCCACCCTTTGTTGAACGCACAAAGTGTTTACCAGCTGTTCCAAAGCCACGAAAGAACAAAAAGAAAAGCTGAATCCTTTGGCCATCCTAGTACATCAAGTTATCAAAGTGTTTGAACATGGTCATTGTTACATCTCTGTTAACAAAAAATAAACCAACAGTGATCTTGTACTCCATTTGTATAACAACCTATTAATCAATGTCCCTATGCAAAGTCCATCTCTTATTAAAAAAAAAAATAGCTTGACAGATTAGCTCTACAAGAGCAGAAAGCTGTCAAAGTTAAAAGGCTGTACCACAATTCTGCCCACAGCTTTTGGCAAAAGAGCGATTGACATAACTTTTCAACATTCCTAGTTAATTCACTGGCAAAAGGTAGAAGAATTTATACCCCTCTTGCATAAGGTTACATTAATTGCATCTATTTTTGCAACACATCTTACGCATCCAAATCCATCTGTAAATATCCCTCAGTTTCCACAACACTGAAACTATTGAAAACGCAGCGTATCAGAGATCAGACAATGACGAAACCTCTGTCGTCCCACTTGCAGTGTGTCATGCAGATTGCATATTGCCTGAAAAAATAAATAGCAAACCCCTGACAAAAAGGTAAGATAGGGATTTATTCATGCTTTGCTGTTAGGCACCACATATTTGAGTTTGAACTCTACAAATTCCAGGAAGCCAAAGAGCAAGTCAGAACAAACAAATACCAACAAAGCACAACTATCCCAGGTCTGGCACCACCAATCTGCTGGTTTAGCAGTTCCTGTAGGAAGTGGTCTCCTCGCACATCTGTTTTAATTTCAGTATTTGAGACCATTGCCTATTTAGAAAAAGATATTGGCCCTTCTTGACTCTGAGTTCCATTCTCATGTGTGCATGACTAAGTGAGACTTTGGTTATTCACCAATTTATTTTTGCTACAAACATATTTACCTTCCTACATGCATACGTATGAATAGCTGATCTAAAATCTTCCTAAGAAAGGCATTACGGTATTTGTCTCCTCAGATACTTAGGAAAATTTGGCTCCATAACAACAGTTATCACAAAAACCCCCCAAAATACATTTTCCAACACTCAGCACACCACAATATGTGATGCACCACAGCTATTTCCTCTTTCTGAAGATGTGCATAATTGTGGTATTTTAGATAATGCAGTGAGCATGGAGAAATGGTAACTTCTGAAATGGAAAAATGATAGTTTGCACAGTAATTACAAGCTATCATAAATGCCAGAGTTACTTAACTGCAAGATAGAACAAAGGCTGGCCCCAGTGTGAGAAAATTAAATTCTAGAGTAATCAAAATAAAAATAAAAAGCCTTTGTCACAAATATACTTTTTTTGTTTTTACAGGGAATCATGAAGTAGCTCAGCCTCAATGAATCAGAGATTGAGACAAAGTACAGGTCTCCCCTCTGTGAAGACTCTGATCTGTGCCCTTTGTGCTGTCTCTGAAGAGCTGGCACTTTCTGAGAAGAGGTAAAAAAAAAAAAAAGAAAAGAAAAAAAAAAAAAAAAAAAAGAAAAGAAAAAGGGAGAGGATCAGGCATCAACTCAAAATTTTCTTTCCAAAAGTAGCAGCCAGGTCAGAGGGAGGTAGGCATTGCTTTACAGAGACCTGGAGCCGTTATAGAGTTTGTCTGCCATTTAAGATATGATCTCATCCCCACTGATGGGCACTTTGTTTATGGAATCAAATCCATAACAAGTAATGAACAGATTGATTTGGCACATAAAGTCCCACTTCATTATTTCTCAAAAATCTAGAGTTACAGTTACTTTTATTTAGTATATGTAATAACTAATATAGCAATTAAGTTACTACAACCCGAGAGCTAAAAGAATACTTTTACAGCACCATGATGGGTCAGTTCCCTCCTTTGAGGGGTGTTATTCCCTCTTTAGCAATATTATTTCCTCTTTCGCATCTCCATCTCATTTTCTTCAAACCAATTACCCCTGGGCTCATTCTCTCAATTTGAGTTTGGAGGTGCCTCAGCTTGGGGGGGAGGAAGGAAAGCAGAAAGTATTTTAAATTGAAAAAAGCTCTAGACAACTTGAACACATTTTTAACAAAGAAAACTTGAGGCAGCATGAAAAAACCTTTACATATTATCCTTTTACAAGATTTTTCTCTCCTGGCTGGTTCACTGCTCTTACTATTCAAATAAATGAGTTCTAGCTCCTTACTCTTTTGCCTCCTTCTCTCCTTTCTGACACACTGTATTTGCTTTCAAAAGGGATTGGGAATTTTGAGCCCTTTCCATACCCAATGTGCTAGCTGTTACAGAGGCCTTTCATTAGGAGACTACATAAATGGTACTTGAAGCAATAATGGTGCAAAACAATATTCTAAAGGAACAATTTATTCATGTTATAAGAATTGCCTCATTTATTTTCCATAGAAATAGATCTGATTAATGTAGCATTTCTATTTTGAAAGCCCATTAAACTGTAGTCTGCCTTTGGCAAGTGGTACAGAGATTGTGGTAAACATTTTTGTTTTGTTTATAGCAAGTTTTATTTACTATTATTTTGTGACGTAGCTTCTTGTGCTCAGGATTTGACAACAGAAAATAAAATTCTGCTGAAAAGAGAAACAAATAAGAAGATTGACATGAATAATTTCATTGTCCTAGCTGTGACCAAAAAACACAAGATTCAACAGAAAAGATTAAATTCTTTCTTGTGATGCACCCATAGGTGCAAGAGCTGCCAACCAGGATCATAAAGGCAGAAGCCATGAAGGAGAATTCAAGGTACAGAGAACTTGATTAGTCCCGAACTCTTCCTGTGTGTTGGGCAGAATTGCCAGCCTCTATGGAAATAGCTCCAAAATCTGCCACCAGGTTTTTGTAAAATAACCTCACCCTAGGAAAATGCACATTTATAAGCACCTTGTTTAGATGGCATGTTTAACTATGGAAGCCCCCAAGAAACCAAAAGAAGGAAAAGAGTGTTCTTACATCAAACTATATTATCTGGATCATGTCCTGTCACAGGTTCACTTTTCTGCACTTGGGAGTTTTTGATCACAGAGGGAATGACAGAGCACTTATCCATGAGCTCTGGTGCTGCTCTTGAGCACAATAGCTTAGCTATTGTGCCGCTCTCACAAAAAGCTACAATTAAAAAGAAACAAAAACAGTGTCTATCTTACAAGTAGTATCATTTTTAGGAAGAGATTTATGGGAGTCTAAAATCCTAGTGTTTTCTTCCACCTCTAAAACAGGTGTTTTCGTTTTCTTTTTTTGTTTTAAAATTATTTCCTAGAGCCAACTGAATTAAGCTACTTTTTACAAAGAATTTAACTCTTTTCTGTCTGCTAGTATGATAATGAAGTATAGAATCCTTAGCACCAAGAGAGCTTTCTTCAACCTATGACTTAAGCTTGAATAAGGAATTGCACTGTAATGATAGCCTCCTATGTGACAACCACTGCATTTCTGTCAACTTCATCTAACCTCATCTGGGTCATTACGAGGCTCCGCTCAGCATCAAAATTAAGTCAGTGCTTAGACATCCACCCATCATCATGAAGGGAGTGTGGAGGAACCAGAAGCATTAGCAATTTAAATGATCAAATTGAGAGAGAACTGACATCTCTGTCCTCCCTGTTTCACGTATTTATCCTCTTTTTGTTTAAAAACAAACTGTAGCAGTGTCACGTTCACGACTACAACCAAACTTTTTTGCCATTTTTGTACTTTATTATGAACTAGCAACAGTAACAGGTTGGCAAAGGGCTTCATAGTACTCCTCACAATTTACAGCATATCCTCTCTCTGCTCTCACATCTATACAAAACAACCACTGTGACGCTCAGACCAAGACAAAGACTCTATTTTTGTCACGCTGCCACCCTTCAACACCAACAAGACACTTACTGGCACTACAATTTACTGTTACGTCATTTTGGACCTGTTCGTAGTACCCAGGCCTATTTTGTTCTTGACCTTTCTGCAATGTGTATTGGGTCCTGCAGGTTATTATGAAAATAAGTGTATAAAACCTAACTTTTGCTGGAGCTGAACAGGTCCAACATGAGATAATCTTCACTGCACACAGCTATCTTGAAGGTCTCAATGGGAAGTTGTGCACTTTTTTTGGGCTGACAGACAGTGGGTGCTTGGGGGTATTTTAGGGACCGAAAAGGAAAGTTGATGGGGGGTGCAGAACAGGACTTTGAGAAAGGAAGCAGGGGAGGGTACAGATTTATACACCCAGGAGAAGAATACTAACTCCAAAATATGCATTGAGGAATTTACAGCATCTGCTCTTTGACTGAAACAGCCTCTCACAGGTGTTGGCTGTAGGCTGTATTAACCCCTACACACACTTGGGAACGTGTTTTCCACTCAGGTGGAAATTATGAGCCAAGGTCCCCTTTTTTTTTTTTTTAAAGCCATCTGTGTCTGCTGGTTTTGGAGTGGAAGGAAAAGCAAACATACACACCTATGTCCAGTTGAGCAGAACAACAACATCATATCAAAAAGTTACACCACCTTCCAAAGCATATAAACCCACCCTTTAAGTGAGAATCAACACAAATTTGCATCCCAAGCTACAAAACCTCAGTTGCACCTTGTGAGTGGAAATGCTGGTTGCCACATATAGTACATAATCCCAACCACATGTCAACAGTTTCACTTTCAAAGTTAAACACATTCAGGAGGTGCAAAATTTTCTCTCCAAATTCTGCATTTCAGAGCCGGCTATTTGGTGCTCAATTTGTAGAGGACACTTTACGGGGAAGCACATTTAAGATTTATTCCAATTTCAGATATATTATTAATTTCAAAATTATACTTTGGATTTAAAAAAGCGGCAATTTACATTTCTTTACCAAATCACCTGATGTTGACTGTCCAGACAGATGGGATTTGGTTTTATGTTTGTTTTCTTGTGGTAACTAATTCCTCAGCAGTCCTACCTCTTTGCACAATGGTGCCTCTGGAGCAGGGCACTTGGAAACATTATATTTAGTGACCTCTGTGGGTGCTCATCAACATCACTTTTCTGAGGAACACAGCTAGGGGAGGTAAATGCAGTTACTAACCCAGTTAATCCTTACCACATTGAACACAGAAAGCTTCCCTGGACAGAGAAATTTAGGTTGTGGATGTTGCTGGACTTTAGTAAGGCCTTACATACAATTTCCCACAGCATTCTCCTGCAGAAACTGGCTGCTCACATCTTGGTACTTTTTGCTGGATAAAAAACTGGCTGAAGAGCCAGGCCCAGAGCATAGTGGTGAACAGAGTTAAATTCAGTTGGAGGCCAGACATGAGTGGTGTCCCCCAGGGCTTGGTATTAGGGCCAGTGCTCGGTATTAGGGCCAGTGCTCTTTAATATCTTTGAAAATGATCTGGATGAGGGGATCGAGTGCACCCCCAGTAAGTTTGCAGATGACACCAAGTTGGGTGGGAGTGTTGATCTGCTTGAGGGTAGGAAGGCTCCACAGAGGAATCT
>VXBJ01001502.1:77642-185099 GCA_013400055.1 Nycticryphes semicollaris | reverse complement strand
GAGCGCAACAAGGCCAAGTGCTGGGTCCTGCACTTGGGTCACAACAACCCCATGCAGCTCTACAGGCTTGGGGACATGGCTGGAAAGCTACCTGACAGAAAAGGACCTGAGGGTGTTGGTCAACAGCCAGCTGAATGTGAGCCAGCAGTGTGCCCAGGTGGCCAAGGAGGTCAGCACCATCTTGGCCTGTATCAGGAGTAGTGAGATGAGTAGGACTAGGGAAGAAATCATCCCCCCATACTGGGCACTGGTGAGGTCCCACCTTGGGTACTGCATCCAGGTTTGGGCCCCTCACTACAAGACAGACATTGAGGTGCACAGAGAAGGACAGAAAGGCTAGTGAGGGGTTTGGGGCACAAATTTTATGATGAGCAGCTGAGGGAGCTGGGATTGTTTAGCCTGGAGAAAAGGAAGCTGAGGCAAAACCTTCTTGCTCTCTACAGCAACTTGGTGGAGGTTGTATAGAGGTGGGGGTTGATCTCTTCTTCCAGGTAACAGGCCAAGAGGAAGTGGCCTCAAGTTGTGCTAGGGGAGGTTTAGATTGGATATTAGGAAAAAAAAAATTACACCAAAAGCTTTATTAAGAATTGGAATTGGCTGCCCAGGAGAGTGGTTGAGTCACCATCCCTGGAGGTATTTAAAACATGGGTAGACATAGTGCTTAGATATATGGTTTAGTGATGTGGGGGTTTTTTATCGGAGTTAGGTTGATGATTGGACTAGATGATCTTAAAGGTTCCTTCCAGCCTAGACAACTCTATGATTCAATCAAAACTCAGCTTCTACCATCATATCTACAGAATGCATTTCTCACAACTGGTTGTAGAAAGCCTAGTTTGAATGATGAGACTAAGATGGTGTTCCAGCCAAGAAAGTCAGTTATTCAAAACTCCACAGCTTAATGGCTCCAGATTGCTTAAGGTACAGTTCAGACGCAGCCAGAAGTTTTGGGGGTGGGTTTTTCCCTCAATGATTAGGTAGCCTCTTTCTGTGGGTGATTTTGTTGGCGTTTGGGTTTTTTTGGTTTGTTTTTTTTTTTTAAGTTTGAAGTGGAACAAAAAAGAAAATTGCCATCTCACTACTAAATAGCAGACTTACCAATATGTATGAGTCACATCCTTAGAAACAAATCCATCAGATACATCCAAGAAAAACTTCAACACAGTCTGGAAAACTGAATTGACAAAACCAGAATCATTTCTTTGCCATTCGGGATGCTCATTACAGAGCAAGGCCCAACACAGGGATCTGGAGTTTGATATTTTCAAGGCCTTTCCTGAAACATTGAGAGATACTTTCATAAGAAGATAGATGTATATCTATGATACATGTGCAGTTTCAAAGCTGAGTCAGACTGATGGATAATATACTGGAGACTTAACTAGATCTAAATATCTTGAAAACATTCTTATAGATATTTCAGTTTCTGCAAACACTTTGTTTAGCACATAAATCAGGCTGCTAACAAAGAGAGATTTGGGGCCAGAGTCTCTAACTTATGCAGATCATAAGACAAGGACAAACCAAATGCCCAGAGAAATAAAGAGACAAGCTACCCTCCCCACTTCTGTGGCCAGTGGATTGGAAGGCCGTTCTCCAGGGTAAAGCTAGAGGAGCCTCCTGTCTCTTAGCCTCTGTTGGCAAAGGCTCCTGTGGTACAGCAGCGACTCAGAAGTTGAAAGAGCTTATGGATGATTGCCCATGGGGAGGAGAGACCCCACAGCTTATCACTGCACCACTGTGGAGATACTTCTAAAGAATACAGAGCAAGAAGACTCAAGCGCCCTAAGATCTGAGTAGTCTATTCCTGCAAGAGCATCAACAAGGGGCCTTACTTTACATGAGAAAAGGGGCTGGTTTCACACAGTTTCACTACAGAACCAGACAACAAAGGTGCACAAGTGGCTTACAGCCAGCTTTAGCACCTATTCTAGCTCCGCATTTAAATATGGTTTAGGCTTTAAAAAAACCAACATGGGGTCAAAACCACAGAAGCAACCATACTTACATAACCTCCAAGTTCATAGAAAAAAAGACACGGCCATCCTCTCATGCACCAAAGCTACCACCTTCTTTTTCTCTCTCAAACTGCTCTCCAGCAAGGCATGTAGTCAGTTAAAGGCACTGATTTCATACTTGTCTAACATCCCTTAAAAACAGTGCTTCATAAACTGCTGAATTCAAACCCCAAACACCAGGTTCCACAGGAAAGTCATAGAAGAAGTATTCCCCCTCAACACCCACTCTCAAATACTTTCTAAGATTATTAGTGTAAAACTAACCCACCTGTGCAAGCTGGTAGAAAAGCACGGGCTGTGCTTGTCAGTACAAAACAGCAGTGGAAGGGGAGCAATAAACACAAGAGCCACTATGATAGAGAAAAACTGTCCTGCTTGCAATCAAGTCAATGGCAAAAGTCCCAACACGAAACAGTGTTGTGCCCTGTGTCAACAGCCAAGTGCTCCGTGCAATACTCTAACTTCCTCCGTGGCTTCCTCTGCAGCTTGCTAAAGAAAAGATGTTCCTACTGCATTCCTTATACAATGTTTCCCATATCTTCTTACTGGAAACAAGAAAACTCATTGCGACCAGGCGCTGTGCTGTAACCCTGATGGTGTTTCACCAAAACTAATAAATAAAGAAAAGTCTTACATAACAGTCTTCATTCAAGGTACCTAAATCTGTGGCTTCAAATCCACTTTATGCACTTTCCATCACATAAAAGTAAAGCCTTTTCCCTAGAAGAAAACGGAGGATGGTAGGAAAAAGCAATGTATTCTACTGGCCCATTTAACAAATGAAACATTTACTTTCTATTTGGTGTAAAGTGACAGCTGGCTTATTAGAGCTGACACTGATCCTCCCAAGAGGATTTCAGTGAGTGAGTCGCACAGGTGAAGGTCAATGTAGCAAAGGAATTAAATGCAGAGAGGAAGGAAGCAGCTTCCTCTTAAGGACAGAAATTTGCTAACAAAAATGGTACTCCTAATGCAGCCCTCGGTTGGAAATACAGCACTTGCAAAATAATGTGTTCTTAAGAAATGCCTCCAAGACATTTTTTAAGTTTAATGTTTTTAGACTTGGTCACCAGCTCTGTGTGCTGCAGGCATGACCCCAACACAGCTCTCAACTGCAGTAAGGGCTCCATGAACAGTTTGGGCCATGCCACCGCCTGACTTATGCAGTATCAAAGGCAACACACGTCATATTCTTACTTATGAATCATACCTCACTTTTGGCTTAGGTGAGAAGGATAATTAACATGGGGTGATCCACTTTTTAAAGTGAATAATAAAACAAACACAGCCATACTGTCTCAGTGAGTTTTAACTCCCCCGTCAGGCATACACAGCTGGCTGGGGGGAGCTGAACAATCTGTCTGGCTGCCCTCAGCAGACCCTTAACGCCTCAGAGGAATTAAGAGTTTAGCCAAGAGATGATCAGTTTTCGCCAAGGTTAGTTTAGCACTCCTGCTTTTGCCTTCCTGGTTCCAGCCTGGGCTGTGGCCTCCCTGCAGCACCAGGACCTTAGCAGCCACTGCCCTGCAGCGAAAGCTGAAGAAGGTTTGCATCCTCACGAGGGGAGAGACAGAGCTGGTGACAGAGGGTGTTGGTCTGGTGAATGGCTCTGGAAAGAAATAGGGATTTGAGCCTTGGCAGCATATGAAGTCCTGCCTCAGTCGAGGTGCACTGGTTTGTTGTGGCAATCCCCTAATGGGAGATAGAGCCCGTGCTGGCCAGATGGTCTGATTTTTGTTCCTTTCATGTTTGCTCTGAAATTACAGCAGTGAAAATAAAGCAACACATTTCATTAATCCTGAATCCACTGCACTGAGCAGAGCACCTTGTCTGTGTCCCAGCTAATGCAGATAGTCATGCAAGGGCATGGGTGCTGGTGGACATACACCCTCTCCTGGGTGGCTTGGCAACCTGGCACGGGCAACACAGGATGGCTCTCAGCCACCTTGCACTGTGCCCCATCTCTAGGGCAAGCCAGGTTTGACTTCCAAAATTTGTGGATGCTTCAGCTGGACAAATATGAAATGACTTTGGTGTGAGCCATGCTTCTGGAGCCCCCAGGACCAAGCACATTTTTTAAACTTTTTACATGTTAAGAGAGCAGATGAAAGCACTAAGCCCAACATTGGCCTGCACAGCTCCCTCTGGCAATTTTTTACTCTGAATATTTTAGCTCCCTTCCAACACTGGTTTTAACCCCTTCCTAGCCAAGAATCAAACAGCATCAGAATGAGCGGTTTCTGGGTACCAGTGACCCATCACCTCAGGGCCTTTCTGGTCCCTAACAATTTAAGTCAGTGACGTGCATTTAGGATTGCAGGGAGAAGTCACTAAAGTAAATCTGATGGGTTCTAGCGTCTCTGGTTTTACACTCAGGACTCTTGTATGATAGGCCACAGTTTTTATTCTTCCTTCATGTAGATACCACTTACTTAAAACTATGAGGGCTTATTCTGGCCAGAGACAATTAAAGTGGTTCCACTGACACCATTAGGACTCTTCCAGGGTACGCAGCCTGGGAAAGTGAGCCTATAAAAACAGCATCACTTCAATAGAAGTAGATTTTTCACTGTTGTCTGTTAGGTCTGACCAAAACATTTTCTTGGTAACTCTTATTGCAATTCTGTTGAGTTGGCATGCAGTATCACAAATGATCATGTGCAATGATCATGTGGGAGAGGAATTAGGATCACAGAAATCAGGTGATTTTCACTTGATCTAACTGGGGACAAAAGTCCAAAAAAGAACATGTTTGAGAACAAAACTTCAATTCCTGAAATGCACCAGGCAAGAAATTTGGTCTATTGAATACTGTGGTCACTTTTCAAAGATAGGCATGGCATACAGAGCAGTACTCAACCCTTTGCCTCCTAAACATAAAGAGAAAGAAGATAAATGGGTTATTATTTGGTTCCTCTGCAGTCAGGAGGGAAATGGTGCCCATTTAGGCCACCAGATATGGCACTAGTGGCCCTGCACCCCTATGGGAACTCACACAGGAATGGTTCCAAACAGTTTCTGCTGTGCCTCATGTTTTTCCCACTTGACCGGAGAGCTCAGCAGGTTGATGAATAAGAGTGACACAGAGCAGGTATTATTCACGTGTGTCATAACTTTGCCAGCAAAATAAGAGTCAGAAATCCAACTTTCTGATTCTCAGTCCTCCTTCAAACCACTCATAGTAGAGTTGGTGTGTCAGACTAATAGGGTTTTATTTGGCAACACTTCTTTATTATGTTAACCAGATCAATACAGGAGTGTCTGGATGTCAAAAGTATGCTCAGAAATATGCATATAAGAAAGAGGGGATCCAAGAAGTTTGGCTTAGCCATAATGTTTTGCAGAGTCCCAGATCTTCTCATCTGATCTACTTGACTTTCAATCAACAGTTTCAAACCACAAGTCTCTGGTTAATATCCTGAGCTTGAGCATATCTCCATGGAAGACCTCAAGGAATAGACATATGTAATCAGATACATTAGTTAGCTCTACGCAATTTCTATGAATTACAGAAGAAAGCCACTTGCATACTATGCACAGTTAATACAGAGCACCTATTCAAATAAACATGCTAAGGAAGAAATGAACTAATAGCTAGTTCTAATCTCTTTTAAAGGTCACAAGCCTGCTAAAAAGTTCTCAGTGCCTTTTCAAGAATGAGCCTACCCAAAACCTGTGGATCTCTTTCCTTCTGCTGGCATCCCAGTACAAGGTGCTTTCTCTTCCTGCGGAGCTTCACCAGCAGAAGTTAAGGCCTTCCCAAGGGCTTTCTCTTTGGAGTCTGAGGTCTGCAAAGTGAGCGTCTTTCACCAGATGGTCTGCTCCGTGCTACCTCCCACCCCTTCCACATCTCCAGGAGAGTTAGAGTGCAGAAAACACAAGGGGGATAGCAGGCAAACAGCTAAGCCACTTGACATGGAACTAAGATCAATCCATTTAGAAATCCAATTAGAAAAGTTATGATTAACCACTACTCAGGTGGGAGGGAGGGAGGGAGGAAGGGAGGGATGAATGGAGGGAGGGAGGGAGAAAGGGAGGAAAGAAGGCAAGGAAAGAGGGAGGGAGGGAGGGAGAGAGAGAGAGAAAAAAAAAGAAGAAATCTTCTTGCTTAAGAGATAAGGACAACAGAGGACAACAGTATCTAATCCCAGCTGAAGTTTTTCCCTTTGTGTCTAAGAGAACTTTACTCAGTTGGGTCCTTTGTGCAGTTCTCCCAAACCAATCTAGCTTTCATCTGATGACCTACATTATTCAAAGAGACTCCTCCAATCAGGAGGAGACCACGAGTACTCATCTTCTGAATTTCCTTTTAGACAGTACTGCCACCTCTGACACTCTCAAGGACCCCTACAAAGGGTTACAAGACCCCCTACACCACAAGGCATTTCCACATGGACCAGTGCCACTCATTTTATGGCCCATTAAGACCAGATAGCCACCTAGAGAGATGAGTGATGAATGAAGAATGGTTAATTGGGCCAGGTACACAGGAGGCAAAAGAAAGTTGGCACACAGTCACTCACACTACTCTAGCTGATTACTGTGGTAGTAAACCTTGCACTCTGAGACCACATTTGCTTTCCAGGTTGAAGAAAAATATGTGCTTCCTCCTATGTTCATTAAGTTGGTATGAAGACTGGTACTCAACTCCTGCAAAAATAAAAGAGCTTTCCATGGCTGTACTATCCTGTATGTGCCTCTCCAACAACTCATTTCAATCCCGTTTTATTTCCTCTTTCATCACCAAAGCTTTCTGCCAGAAATGACACATTAAATATTTGGTATTCAAAAAATAAATTTAAAAAAAATGTGGATGAGGAAAAAAGCAACGGCACACAGAGTAATAGCTGTAAAGAGAGAAAGAGCAATGTCAGTGCCCTTTGGAAAAGAAATTTTCATAGGCCAAAGGATGACTGCCAATAAATACTAATATCCTTTATTAGACATTGCACGTCTTAACCCCATTTCCCTTAAAGCTTTAGTACACATTATACCTCATTTGACACTTACAGAGATTTAAAGCCACCTACAAGAGTACAATAGTGTATAAAAGAAGCAAAGAAACATTTTTATTTATTTTTTACAAAAGAGGAGGAAACAAACTAGTGAGGATAGTAAAGTGTTAAAAATGTATAATTTATTTTTTCAGTCCTCCAAGTATCCTCCCTACATACAGTTATGTAAACCTAACAAATCCATAAAACATTTCATCTTTGCCTTCTACAAATCCAGCACAATTTCAACCTCCAACACAGAATGCAGGTTTCTTGGCAAGATTTTCAGCAAACAAATTAAAACCAAACTGTCCAAGGACTGGAGTCCAGCAACATGAAACTGCAAAGATTTTTGAAGATAATCTTATACTCCTATGTCAACCAATTCAAGTAAGACTCATCATACATATCTACCCATACACATAAATCTTTAAAACATGAAACCCCAGATATGGTTATTTTTACCTAATATATTTACATTATGAAAATTGAAATAGCTTTTATGTTATTCTATCATCTATCAGCCTTGACTTCATGGTTCATTTAGTTAAAGAGAGGAGGGAAAGAAAAAGCAGCGAATAAAAAACATTTCATTAAAATGGCCCCATTTTAGGAGGAACTTGGTACAACTGTCTACACTGCTAACACACTTTCCCACCCCATTTGGTTGTAAACCTCTTTAAACCAAAATGTAGATATACCATTACAGCTTTTTTCAGTTCATTTGTAGAAACTGCCACATGTGCAACTAAGAAAAAGTATCTAACCCAGTAACAGCTTTCCCTTTCCAAGAGGAAATATTTGCATCAGAGTAAGCAAGTTTTAGAAATACAGAACCAAGTGCCTAGAGGCTGAGCTGTGTCCACTTTCCACTGACTTCAGAGATAGGACAGTTCACATAAAATGAAGATATGGCTCAAAATAAAGTAACAATACAAAAATAAACACAAGTCTCGAACAACAGAAGAAAGCATTCTGAAAAGTCATGTTATCCCATACCATTCACCTCCTTTTTTACATTCAAAGCATATGAAAGTTCCAGTCCAAAATGCATTGACTGAAAAAGTTGCTCAACTGCCTAAATGTCACATTTAACACACTCACTGCTCTTACAGAGTATTAGTGTGAATTTAATCTCACAGAGAGCTCAGAAGACTATGGACAAATACTATCACCCGATAATAATTACCATTTGTTCTCATTTTCCTTCTGCATATACTGACAAATATGCTTTTTCTGCCTTTTCAGCTGAAGCAGCCAATTACCTGCTGTGCTTTGTAAGCTCCCATCCACACTCCCCAGGAAACGGATAACGTGCCGTGCAGCACAGTGGGGAGAGCTCACTCGGAGGCAAAATAATTCTGCACTTACCCAAGTAAAGGCTCTCCGCTGCATTCGCAGGCTCGGCTATGTGTTAACCGTATTTATTCACCACTGAAAGACTATACTTTACAGTTATAACCCTGGCAAATACTGAGCATTTAAATAACTCCACTTTTGCTGAGCTGCACAAAGGGGTTTTTTTCTTCTACCACAGCTGTACACAAAAGAATAGAGTGCCATTTCAAATCAAAACTCCTGAAGTTACTACTTACCAGCTTGTGATTATATATTCAGTTAAGCCCGAGGAGCTGAAAAGATTTTGTTGCGGAAGACAAAAGTTACAAAAAGGCAGGCAAAGCTAACAAAAATGAAGGGAAACTAGAATAATTCCTCTCTTCATTCATCTACTTAAACGTCCTGAAGACTAAAAAGGACCTTAAAGAAAGTGCTCTGAGCAAAGACTACATCCTCTTGTCAGTCAAACCCTGCATAGTTTCAGCTAGGCATCCGTCCAAAATGACATGGAATTATTCTATTTTTGTCTCCCAATGCAAGTGGAAACATTTTTACAGATTTGTGGTGAGGATTTCAATTTTTGTAGCGGTCAGCTAGTAGAAGAAAGTAATTAAAGACCCAGTTAAATGTAAGACTGTCCACAAAGGAGGAACTGGATAAATTTGGAGATAAATAACAATTCCATGACAGTACAGTCTGATATAGAAGCACAATAAAAACTTCCAATTAGGTTAAAATTCCAGATGTGGTTTACTGGAAGAAAGTTGCTAGAAACTTTTATTTTAAACACCATCATCGTCACAAGTAGTGGGACAACGCCACATTTTCAACAAATGTAGGCTTATCTTTTTTAATGAAATAATTTCAGTATAAACACATTAATGATTTTACATGGAAAGCTGATCAATTGTTTTACCACCCATGTTATGTCTAGTATGTTACTTTTTTTATTCAACACAGGTGTTTCCTTAGAAGTACTTCACATTTTGCCTATTGATGACTTACAAAATAAACCTAAACCTCTGACTTTGTAAACTATGAAACTACTTCAGAAATGTCGTGTTTCACTTCTGTTGCATTTAATTTTTACTCTTATTATATCAATAAGAAAGTATGATCATTTCCTGTGTGCATTCAGCCTGGAAGCTGACACTGAAACTCAGTGTACATCGCTACTAATCCCTTGAGCTCTCCAGATACAAAACTTTCCTCACAAGGGAAGTTTTTAGCTCAATCGCCTGAAACTCTGTCATCATCAAGGAGGCTGAATTTTTGTCCCCACTGCCTTCTCCTCTCCACTCCCAACTTCCTCACTCATTGCCCCTTCCACACTTCTTTGTTGTTCTGCACCCAACAAGTCCCCCTTTGATGACCTCCACTGCTGCCTTTTTCCATTACGCACTGATAGTTCTTTTTAGTCATCTTCATAGCTCTAAGCCCCTGTCTCCTCATCCTGCTCACCAAGTAAATGCCCCATCCTGCTGGTCAGTCTTGGGGCTTCTCCAGCCACCGCTGCCTGCTGGGCTACCTTCCAAGCTACTCCATATGTGTAGAAAGCTCTCTCCTGAATTAGTCAATAAAGTAAGCTGGTCCTAGCTGTCATCATCCTTCAGGTCAAAGCCTGCATCCAGATGCACTAGAAGACATTAGTCAGCTGTAACAGTAAGTTGTAGGCCTGTGAGGAATAAACAGTGCCTTTTTTAACAGAGAAGTAAAGAAGCACTCGCTGTCCCTTGGTTCCCTGGTTCTCCGTACTTACATTGTTGCTTTTTCACTCTGACGGTTCAGGTTTCCTTACAGTTTGAATGTCCTTGGGGTAGGAAATATCTCTTACTACTTTTTGAATTAGTCTCTAGTATAACAGGATCCAGTCTTTTTACACTGCTGGGCATTATCTCAAAGCAAGCGAGAAACAAACTTGCTCTTTAACATCTTGCTACTTATTTTCTTCTTCCTCAAATCACAGCTCTTGGAAGTTGGAAGATGTAGCTTCAACTGAATGAAGACATTCATTTTAAATTTAGGGATGAAAAAGGGAGAGAAAAAAAACCTTGTGTAGATGAGTGCACACTGTAGATGGGTGCACACAGATTACAAGAAAAGACAATGGGCTATTAAAGCTTTATCAGGACAAGAAACTTGCAGTACTTCAAAACTTCTCAGGCACATTCTTGTGCAGGTTTCCCTAACTGGGGACATGATATGCTATCATCCCACCCTTTAATTCTCATGTTTGCTAAAAGAGTGAAGAAAATGTGGAGGAGCAGAAGCTGGGGCACAGGGATGTGGGCAGAAGGGCAAAAGGAAGCCCAAGGTGCAGCTCTGCCTAACTTACATTTGGGGAGACAGGATAAAGATATGGCAGGATTATTTTTATTAAACTTGTCAGCCCTTTTCTTGCTGACACAGGAGTTGAATTTTCCATTTAACCTTAAAATTACAAGAATGCCTGGTATTCCTTCACCCCTTCCCCTTGCAACAGGTAGAGAAACACTTTACCTCAGGTAGTGCCACAGGGGTACCCAGGAAACCATACATTTTCTTCAACATAATTTTTCACTCAGAGTTTCTGAATAATGACAGCTTTATCTGCTCCCAGGTCCTACAAGCCTGGCTATATCTGCTCTGCCTGGAGCCTGCTGGTAGGTTATTCCCATTTCCCTTCTCCTGCGGAGCCATTTGAGGTTAACCATTAGTTCAACTGCCTGGCAATCTCTACCACAGTAAAACTGTGGCTGTTTTTACAGCTTGCCCCTTCCTGGGTGGCCTTTCTCACCAGTCATGTGAGAGTGCTGGACAGAGCAGCCTGCTTCTTGCACCCACCCGCGGGTCCATCTGCACCTCTTGAACCTGGTGTGACTGGGGGGAGGACTGCACCTTGCAGTCTGAGCCAGCAGAGAGGCTTTGATTTATCTTCTGCCTGCTCAAATGCAGTACCAGTTCATCTAAAGGATGAACAGTGCCTTTCGGATGAATGAAATACTATGATTTAGGGTATTTGTCATTTGCCAAAAGACCTGTGCATTTGTGCACTCAGTGCAGCTCCCAAGTAATAAAAGGCTCAGAATTACATACTCCAGTAACCAAAGCTCTGAAGCCTTGTCTTCCTCACAACAATGAGTAGCCTGCCAGCATTTCCATGCCTTCTCTCTGCAGTGGACAACCCAAACCAGACAATCAGCACTAATGCACATTGTTGTTAAACTCCACTGCCAGAAACTAATATTGAACATAATTCCCAATCTTTCTGATATCTAGAATTTAGGAAAATAGTCAAGACTTTGTTCACGCACCATTATTAATGTCTAATTAACATTGCATACCTGGCTGGCTATCAGCCATGGTTACACCAGTATGACACTGACTTTTGAAATGGAGATACTTTAGGGCACCTATTGCTTAGCTGTCTTATTCTAAAATTGACTGATCTCCAAAATCCATCCATTTTAAGAAGTTCCCAAGAGGCAAAAAGCTCTGGATTAAGATTACTGTTCCATTATTGGTCAGAGCGTTGATTTCCTTCCCGTGATACCAGGCTGCTTATCATTTTGACAATACATCTAATTGCTCTTGCAACCTGCACAGCTTTTTCATAGGTGCTGTCAAGATTATTTTAATTAAAATAATATCTATATAGAGGTTAATGAAAACTGGTAAAAAATTCCAGCAAGAGTTTGTCATCCACCACTCTTCATTAGCGGGTTCATATGAAACCAAATTCCCACTCTCTGTGACTCATGGAGACCAAGTAAGATGGGGAAAACACCCCTGGATGGCTTCCACAGAGCTACAGCTACAGCTCACCCACTTTGTCATGCAGATCCAGAGCCCTTTCCATAGAGTCAGACAAAGTCCTTGGTATTCGTCCCATTCTCATTATTCTCCTCAGAAATGCTAATGACTGTGGGGCATATAAAATTTCCCTTATTATGTCAAAATGCAACTTTGATAGAACCACAGACCTAACCTGGGATCACCTGTACTGTATCAAAGATAAGACAATTTAGTAGCAAGAAATGCATTCTCTTACACATTTTAAAAACAACTAAATGATACCACGTGTGGGAATCCAGTACTCCCAACAGTAAATGCACTCAGTAACACCCACTACAATTTTTTTTTTAAAGCAGAGTAGTCTCCACTTGAAATAAATCCTGCATATAATTAGATGGATCAATATCTATTGAATGATATTTTAATTTTTCAATTAGCAACCCTCACTTAGTACTAAGTCTGTAGCACTGTCTCTGCAAACTGTTAATCTAGTAAATTACAGGCTTCCATTCAAACCAGCTCAGTTTGTTTCTATGTATGGTTACAACCCACAAACTCTGCAGGCTGTTTTCATAAAGCTGCTTGCAGTAACACTGGTGAGTGTATAGCTTGTTCATTGCTCATTCTTCCTCCATTTTAAAAACAATTTACTTGCTGCTTGTGCTCTTTGTGCATAGGTGACAAAAGGCACACCAGTCACCTTTTGGAACATAAAGCAATGCCATTGGAACCAGCTGGATACAACTTCAGGCTTCTCCTCTAAATCAGCTACTTGTTTTAACTATGTTCTCACTTTCTGTCCCATGACAACCAAATCACCACTACCAGTTGCTTTTTAGTTGACAAAATGGTCCCCTCCCCAGATGACCTGCCTCTGTGCTGTGAATGCACACCCAGACACATTGAAGAGAAATTGTAAAGTCTGTATCTCTGTATGATCAGCAGAACTTTCATGGGTTGTTTTCCTATAGATTTTCATGCTATTTATTATACTTCCTAATTTCAGTTCTTTACTATGTCCTATATTATACCCATTATGGCTCCCCTGCTTCCTTGTGCCAGACCCTTTGATCTCATCTCCAGATCACAGTTACTGGCAGTTTCTACAAAACAGAGGAGCTAATTCCTCACTTTTCTCTTAGTAGGAAACCACCTGGATGCTGATCTTCATAAAACTTGTAGGAACTTATCATCTATGAGGCATCAGGATCCTACAGATTTTCTTAATTATGTAGCTGTCTGACGTGTTGTATTCCTGCCTGTGAAGTGACCATCCCAATGTGAGGATACTGAGTAGGACTGACAAAAATTCATACTCTGTTCTGGAAAGCAGAGCTCTGAATGTCACAGCACAACACAGTACAGCTGGCTGAAACTTCTCACAGGCTTACTATTGTGCTACATACTGCTCATGTGAAAAGCACGCAGATGTTAAATAAATTATGTATTAGTACCCAAAAAAAAGCCCTGGGAAACAAACTGGAAGAAATCCCTTATGAGGTCAACACTTCTGCTCTTCATCAAAGGAAGACAGAAAATGCAGGGCCTACTGTAAATAAGGAAAAATCAGTAGGCACAGCCAGCATCAGAGATATTTGCATGGAGAGTTTGGCCAAATAACTGGTTCACATTGCATCTGAACACGTCATACCCCCTTGTCCTGCCTGCACACATGAGTGTTGTTCTGTTAGTGGAAACATTTTTTTAATGTATAGCTGCCAAATATAAATCAGCCTTGAACAGGAATAATTAGAGCAAGTTAGAAGATTAAAACCATGGGAGCAAGCTGAAACACAACTTTTCTGTAGCTGTGATTTTCTGTGAGGGAGGTAGGGGACTTTTGTTCTCTCTCACTCACTCTCCATCAGAGATTTTTCTAGTAAAGGGACAGCATTGCCGCTTGCTCTCAGGCTCAGATTTGCTCATGCCTTTGTTGTGACTGTGATGATGCCTCAAAGCCTTTTCTATTAGCCTTTTCCATTATAAACCTTCTTTAGCTTGTAACAGTTCAGATGCTTTCTGCTGTAAGGATAAAGGAGCTCTTCACTCCTCACACACTGCAGTGATTCTGATTACTGGGAGGATATTTGAAATGTAATATTGTGAGGAGAGGTGTAATTATGTCTGTATTTGAATGGAACTATTCTAAGAGGCTCTGCAAAGGCAGAGTTTCATGGCTGCTATAAGCCCTGGGGGTCAAGCAGTTCATTAGGAAATAATCAGGACCTGAAAATGGTTTGGTTGTTTTTTGGATACTTGGCAAATTCCACCACCTTCTCAGGAATCTGGTATTAATTGTTCTCATTGTAAGCTCTCAGACTGGTCAGTATGCACTGGCATCGACACCAGCACTCCTTAGCACTCCTAAACAGTGTCACCAACATGTTTTTTTTTCTGGGCTACCGGATGTGGTTGCATCCTGCAACTGCATTCACACAACAAAAACTGCCCTTTCTGTTGAGCCTGGATTTCCTTTTTTTTCTCCCATTTCCATTGCATCCAATGCAAATTAAAGAGCAACACAAATTCTGTTAAGATTAGAGCACATTTATTGCTCCCTACACCTTATAGCCAGAACTGGCCTCCCAAAAACTTGGAAGGGGGAAGAAGAAGAATAATCTTCCCTCTTTTAATTTAAGCATTGGATTTCAGCCCTTTATGGCTTATCACTTCCTATTTTGCTTTTGATATATTCTCAATGATGTGCATTCTCAATCACTGTTTAGCTTTGCTCTGTCTTGCCCCCTCAGCAATGGGGCAGTGCCTACAGCAAGGCACACACCAAAGCCCTTGCATGACTGCCACTTTAGTTTGCTCTTAAACCTGTGGTTAGAAAACATAAGCTTCCTTTCTCCTTTTCTGCCTTTTCACATATTTATTCCAGCAACTTAATAAAGTAAAATGTGATGTACAAGCAATGGAGAAAGCTACAGGTGATGGAGGAAACCCAGCTTTTCACTTCTCAGACTGCCTCACCTGCCCCAACAGCACTGAGAGGGCCAGGTTTCTGCATGCTCTTCCCACCTGTACAAGCACTGGGGCCCAAAACAAGGAGTTTAACAAGGGTTTTGACAGGATAGCCCAAAGTCAGCTTTTCTGAAAAATCTTCCTATGTTGTCTTTTTTATGGCCACAGCGCTCAGCCTGGCTCCCTTGTGCTAGTGAGACCCGCTGGATTGAAAGCTTGTTTGAAAATCTGTCCTGAGGAGTGACCAACCAGATTTTTAACATCTTTTACAGAAATACTACCAGTCAGACTGAAGCAGAGTATAACCCTCTCAACATATGTCTCAAGGGAGGAACAGATCTGAATTTGGGCTTAAAATATCAAGCCCCTTGGGAGTGCAAGCTGCAGGCAGCATCAGTCAAGCACAGGCTGGGCGGAGTGCCAGCAATCTGGAGGGCCATTTGTGAGGGGTTTCTACAAGCCTGAGTTACAGTCTCTCAGGAACACATAACAGCGCACCAAAAGCACCCCAGAGAAACACTACAGAAATCACATAACCTCTACCAAGGCCAGTTTTAATGCTGTAGTTGAACTTTGTGGGTCTCAGTAACCATATCTAATCATGCAAGAATGCCAGAGTTTCTGGAGCCCTTCCACAAAAAATGGGTAGTCTCCACATTCTAATGTCCTCCATCACAAGACAAAATCAAGGCTTTGCCATCCAAAAAAAATAAGCTGAATGGCTGGGCGATTCATGTGCAGAAACATCTGGACTGGATAGGGAATAACATACAGAAGACAGCCAGCGAGAGTGTCAAAAGTTCAGAGAAGCAATAACTAAACATCATCCTATTTCAGCCCTATAGAGAAAGATATCACCAAAAAAATCAAGTCAAAAATTGCAAGCCTGTTGTGAAGAAGTCATGAGCACATAACTTTTTAGAATGAAAGGTTTCCCACTGATGACCCTCAGTGAAGCTCCCTGTTAATTATTCTCTCTTACAATCAAGCTCAGAGAATAAAGTACCAAAATCCAGTACTGCAGATAGCTCCAGTTATCAGGCAGGGAGGAGGAGGCCTGTGACGGAGGGAAGATATAAATATATATGATTTCAAGGAAACAGCACTAGAACTTTTCCATGCCTCTGCCTGGCAACATGGTCTCACCAAACAGAGCTACCAAAGGTGGTGTGCACTTCTCCTATAGCAAATGTGAAGACAGACGTATTCTAACGCGTGGTTGATAATATTGCATTAAATCAAAACTTGCATTTTTAGGAATAACCATGTCTCATTTTCCTGCAAATTACTATCAGGAAAAAAATACCTTTAAGCAGAGTCACATACTCCAATAGCCATACACTTATATATCGAGTAGCAAAGCAAATAACTTTTTGGCTTCTATGACAAAATACCAAATTAATTTGTTAAATTTTACTCTAGGATTATAAAGCACCCTAATAAGGTTTACTTTGCCTTTAATAAATGAGAAAAACATCATAATAAATTGTAAAATATTTTTTTAAAAAGATTTGAGGATTAAAAAAATCAAATATTCTGTGACATTGGATGGTGATACAACATCTCTACCTTGTTCTCAGGGAATTTCAAGAAGTACGACAGCTTTTAGCAGTAACCACCATCAGAAGGAAGCCAGACATCTAAAATACAGTATCAGCAAAGTTAAATTAATCTGCATATTACTATATTCTTGGATTTTATATCAATACAGTGTTAAGGAGACATTAAGATACAAAGTCTTATGTGAGAAAGCTTGAGTATACTCCAGCTTTTCCTTGACTCGTTATTGGACAATTCAGAATACTGCCCTGACTTATATGCTTACACACTATTTTGTCTACAAGGTTCTGCCCCATTGAATACACAGTACAGCTGGCACTCAATGAACAATATTTCATAACTCCTCAGCCCTCATGGCACCGCATGTTTCTCAAACCCTGTGGTATCACCCGCTATTTTGCTATTGGATTTTCTTACCATGCTCATCACCACCACATTCAAGCCCAGCACAAATCTGAAATGACAGCATGATTGTCCCTACCAGTGCTTCTCTGTCATGAGTGGATAAAACCAATCAGACCATTAGGCAGTAACTTTGAATGTTTTATTGCTTCCATCAAAGTTCGTAATGGGGTTTTGAAGAACAAAATTTATTTTGGGAAGCTGGGAGGGTTTGATTCAAAATCCATTCTCTAGAGGGGTTTCTTCCTTCCCCCATGCCATGGAATCTTTCCTCCAGAGCTGTAGCTTGAAACACTGATTCACTCACTGCCACTATTGTCAGGCTTCAGCAGAAACTCCCTCCCAGCTTCATCCAAAAATAAAACTCCAATTCTCTTTTATTTGAAATGCGAGTTCAATTTTATAGACACAGTTGGTCTCACCATCATAACTGTCTCTACTCCAGCTTCTCTGCCTGTGCTGGACAACCTCCTTTAACTTCCCCACTCAGTATATTAACATATCAATGATCACTATTAAATCATGACAGCAGTAGGAGAACTGTACCTACCTTTTTGATGAGGCTGTACAGTTCCTCAGCTTCCAAAGGCCAGCTGGTAAAATGCTTCATGAGCTAAAATTATGTTATTGGTATGCAATGGGTTTTGCAACCAGCTCTGTGTTGATGTATTCTGTGTTCTTGTAGTTATCTGCAACATTTATTAGGAGGTATCATCAGATTTAAGCCTGCAAGCTTGAAGATATGCTTCTCTTTGAAGATGTTCTTCTCTTTATAGATGTTCAGGAGTCCATTGCTTTTCAGAAAAGTGCTTGAACCTGCTTTTAATTTTATGTCCATGGCACTGGCACATGCACTTAAATGTTTGGGTTTTTTTAATTAGATGATTGACTATTTCTAGGTAAGTAATGGACAGCTATCAAACATAGTTGTTCCAGTTCATTTATACAAGACATACATTTTCACAGATGCCTACCTGCAGATGGGAACACAGGTCAGGTGTACCACACAGGCAGGGCTGCTCTCTTCTTCAGGGGTGTTCACTATAATAACTCTCTGCATCATTCAGGACCCAATGAATAATTCAGAGGAGTTTCATTACTCCACCAGTCTTGTTTTGTTTACTGGAATATTATCCCATGGTTCAGCACCCATCTGGCTTTAGGCATAAGACCTGTTGGAAAATGTAGCTGTTCACAAATGCTGAGGGGACTCTTTTCTTTGATGCTGCAGTCTTACAAACTCACGGTACCTTTGATTGTCTGTTTGAGAGAGAAAGTTAACTGACCTGAGAAACTCAGCATAAACTAATCAATATATATCCTGTTTCCTTTACAGACTGTGGCAAAGTTCAGTCCTCTCACTGGATTACCTTCCACCGAAAACAAAACACATTGGAATTTGGGGAGGTCTTCCAAAGAGCAGCTCAGGATGCTCTGTTCATCTTACACATTTAGGGTAAGCCTTGTAAACTTTATTCTCAAAATGCAAACAAAATAAGTCTTGGTCTATGCTGCAAAAAGTCTGCCAGCATCTCTCCCATGCAGGTATTACACTAGTAGATACATAGCTTGTAACGTAAAAAGCAACAGAATTTCACTATCACAGAAATACTCTCCAGAGGTGAAGAAAAGTTACCAAACATTTTGACCATCTAAAGTCTATGGTTAGTATGCTCAACAGCAATGCTTCTATGCCCATGAACTTACCTTTGACCCTCTCCATTTAAAGAGTTATTAGTAGTTCTCTATTTAAGTTAATAATAGGATCTCCTGCAGAATATATACTTAATACTAAACTATTCTGGATTAAAAATAGGAAACCTATATTAACATCATCATTTAGATCAATAGCAATACAAATAATTGATTTTTCTTTAGACCATCTGCAAAACTGATAAAAATCCAGAAAGACATTTCTGCTTTTCAGTCGCTTCTCTTTAGAAAGAGAATAAAATCAGCTTGAACTTCAACAGCAAGTGCTATTTTATTATTATTTTTATTTTATGGGAAAAGAACGAACAGAAAGTTACTCTGACTCACTCACACCTCTCAATAACTGAGTTATACCAGAGACTTTCTGTGTCTCCTATGCCCTCTAGCTTCTAGAAGATGTATTTACTAATCACTCAACTTGATCACATTTATAGTTTTGATTTCTATGCACTCACTAAAAACTTACTAAAACAGAAAGTGAAATGTGTTTCCCTCTCTTCTTCACAGATAGAATTTTTTACCTGAGACTAAAACAAAGCCACGAAAATGTTAGTCTGCATTCTCATTTACATTAAATGTACTTCATATTCTGTGGCAATGTAAATGGGCTTTATAGGTATACATTAGGGTTATATCAATGTAGGGTCCTCTGCGAGTGCTGTAAAGGAGGTTCAGCTCACCTGAGAAATGACACCTGATTTCCAGGAATTGAATATACTGATCTTGAGCAAAAAAAAGTGAGTTATGAGACATATGGGATATTACTTCTTAGTCCAACTTAATTACAAAGTTTAAAAAAGGTCATTAAATAATATACAGCAAAAAGCATCTGATGTACAAATCTCAGTATTTTCTAAGCAGTGTGCTGCAGACTATACTTTGTGAAGCTCCATCAGGCTGAATTTCTGATAGAGAGTAAAACCTGGGAGGAAAAAAATGGGCTCATGAAAAAAGATCTGCCTGATCTCCATAGCTAGAGGTCCCTCAGCCTGGAGGAGAAAGTGGCTTTCTTGCACAGTTTAGGCAGGCTGATGGAGCATGATCAACTACAACCTGGCTGTGAGAGATAACCCAAGTTACCTTTTATCTTGGCATGTCATCAGGAGCTCCTGAACTAGAAGTATGTTTCTTCTGACAATTTACTAATATTCGCAAGAGTGGGGGGCTTTACCTCAAATCCCACCTGCCGTGTCATTGGAGTGGCACCAATGGCAGTCCATAAAGCATAGCTTCTGCAAATGTTGCAAGAAATACCCAAATAATCAATAAAACTTTTGATCAGGAGAAATACTGGTGATTACAGTGAATTAAAGGTCTTAGGGACCTCAAGGCTACCAGGATTGTTCTTTTTGTGAGTGGGACACTTCAGCAATCTGTACTACCAAGAGATGGGACATTGTGCTAAGGCTTTTAGTTAGCAGTGCTGTAGAAGCTGTTGTTATAAGGTGGTATTCCATCATCTTTCAGAAAGTCACTGGAATAACTGAATAGGGACATTAATCCTAACAAGAACTTCAATCACAAAGATATTTCAGCTAATTAAATACTAAATGCATGTGGTTTTAAAACACACAATTATAAAACCAGTACTTCAACACCAGAGGAGCAAGATTACACATAGCTCTGCCACTGTCTAGTGGAAAAAGGTACAGCATAGACATTTTATCTCTTCTGAGAACCTTAGATAGGAAAGAGAAGCAAAAGGCAGCCTCACACAATGCAAACAAAACTTTTGCACATTGAAGTGTGTAACCTTACCAGGAATAAACTTAAACTAGAAATAGACTATGCATAAAGTTTATTAAAATATTTTTGACTTCACTGTCAAGATACATAAAGTGTTTCAAATATCTTTGATCTGCTCATCTGCAATTCTTTTAAATGAAAACTAAGGCAGTTCTCTTTTAAACTTTGTAATCCCAGTGTTTGGAGGTCAGATCTATTTCCTAATTCCAAAAAAAACTTGTTTGGAAAATACACACACACTCAAAAATGTCATTGGCAGCATTGTTATCTTCAGCCTCCCTAGGAGAACCAACATTGTAAAAAGCACCTCTAAGCTGCTGAGCCTCTTCCACAGATAAAATCTGCCTGTCTATGAAAGGCACTGCACTGGTATTGTCATCCTTCCCCAATGCACCTGCTTGGGATTCATTTGCAGTTAACAGGCCATTCCTACCCACTAGCAATAATACCTATGATGTTGTTCAATATAAAAGCATGGTTATATCACAAGCTAAAATGGAATTATAAACTACCTATGTAACTATTTTAGGAACATATGCTAATTAGAATAATTTGCTCCCTCCACGACAAGAGATAGTAAAGACTTATAATAGCCTTTAAAGCATATCAGCAGAATAATGGGCAAATTAATGTGGCTGACATAATTGATTTTGACTTTCAAAGTGTTTGCAAAACTACAAGGAAACTATAAAGACTCCAAATAGCCATAGGATGAAGTTCTTTAATGGAGCAGAAATGGCCTGAGAGGGAGCAAACAAAAAGTAAGAAAAATATCTGGTTTTCTAAACAGAAAAAGAAGATTGTTCCTTATGATCATGATTTATGACTTGCAGCAAAGCTATACAGGAAGACAGCTGATGGAGCAAAAGATGCAGGTCAGTGGGACCTACCAGGATGAGGGGTCCATGGGCTGTCTCCATCAGCCCTGGGAGAGAAGGAGGAGACACCCTCCAGCATGCCCAATGCTCTGGGCTACAGCCACTACAGGGAGGATGGAAGCTGGTGAGAGGCAGGTGAGGAGCATAGAGCTATACACTCCTCCTGCTGTGATGGCACCTCAGGAGATGAGCAAGCCATGAAGTGGGAAGAATCCTTTATATGCCTCCCTCTGGGGGGCAAGAGGAAACGCATTGGCCACAGGGCACAGCTGGGATGCTAGTCCACAATTATCAGAGTTCTCCCCATTCTTTGCTGTGGAGGGGCTGGGGCATAGCCTGCCTCTGTGGCCACTGCCTGCCCTAGAGCTACCTACCAGCCCCTAGCACCAGGGACATCCAGCCTTTCTGACCCAACTGACAGAGGGGACTTTGAGATCAGGGAATACCAGCAACACTTGGCCAGTGCTGAAGGAGACAAAGTACCATGTTAAGAAAAAGAAGGTAATGCACAGAAAACAGAAACCTGACTGTCTTCTCCACCCTCGTGTGCTCTAATATGAACTGTGGCCTCTCAGGGAAAAAACGCCTGGTGTATCTGGCAGGCAGCTCACAAACAATGCCGCTTACTGCATCCACACTTCGTAATTACACAAATTGTTTAGTGTTTAAAGCCCTCATTGCTTCCTCTCCTTTGCTTCATCTTGATGTCATTTCCTTTCTATTACACGGCTGCTGGCGTCTCCAGCACTTACATCTGCTGGCAATCTTGAGAGCACTTACCCAAAACAACCTTGGTAGGAGTTATTCAAGACTGTTGTACCTCTGTGTCTACCGGACGACCGCACTCCTTGCCATGTAGTCTCCTCGGAGAAGACTGGCTTGCAGACTCTCAGAGAGCAATTAGAAAATCAAATGGATTTCTTGCTTATATGATATACGCTGTAGTTTGTGAACACTGAATAGGTTAATGCAATGTAAAATTGCCTTATGTGCTAATGTGACAAGTTGCTATTAGGAAAAGCCCTTGAAAAGAGGAAGAAATGTGGCACAACAGAAGAAAATAGAAAAGCCAAACCAGCAAGAGTATAATTATCTGTTGTGGACAGGCAATATGAGTGTAATGAAGTACCAAGTGGGATCTATTAGTATTTTCTCACACATTAGGGGTGAGAAAAAACCTGCCCAGAGGTACACATCAGGCTTTTAAAGCAACATTTGCTAATAAGTTAGCTGGGATCACAGCTCAGCCCCAGCCAGAAGAATAATTCTTGCAAACAAGAATTGTGCTAAAGCCAAGAATAGAAAGAAAAGATAAATGTTGCAATGATTTTTATTACTCCAAGGATGGATCAGAAATCTCCTAGAGATGGTATTTCAATGTTTGGCATAATTTAGAAATGGGAATTACTTACTTTCGGGGGGGGGAGGGGAAGAAAGGTACTATACTTCTTGGACATTTTCTGCAGAAGAGAACAAAATTAAAAGGCATAAGGAACATTCAAAGTAGAGGATAATTCTATGCAGAACAGTGGAAGGATCTGGAGCCTTTTAGAACAGTAAAGAGGCAGCAAATATATGTGCCATGTGGACACCTTCCAGCAGCCAGGGCAATGTTCACCTGATTGTCAGAAACACTGAGCATGACCAGCTTGGAAAGAAGTTGCCAGCACTCAACATGGATGAAATCAGGCTTGAAACGTACGTGTTCAATGCTAACAGGTGTTCTGTTCTAAAATAGTTCAGCCTAGAAAAATGCGCAGACCCAAACTCTCCAGCATGTTTTAAACTCTTCACCTTCTAGAGATGTTCAATCTGCTAATTAGACATGACAATGCTGGATTAGATAACCAATACCAAAATTTACTACTGCCTGCTATAAGCTGCTTTTGGCAGTGTTCAGTGTCAGAAGCAATAGCATTAGCTCTGCTCCTTTCTCACACTGCAGATGATGGAAGCTTTCAAGAAGATGAATTAAATTCCACTAACAGAAGGAGAAAGAAGGGAGCTAAATATCTGCAGAGGGCCACAGTGAAAGTGTTATTTCAAAATGATGCTCTACCAATATGTGCAGTGATGTCCTGGTGCATGATCCTGAACCAAAATCTCAGTCAGATCTAGGAGCAGGAGGCCACCTGCTCCTTGGCAAAAAGCACACAGCTGAACAGCTACTGCATCTCATTTGGGGCCTGGTGACAGGACAAGGGGCAATGGACATGAGCTGGAACACAGAAAGTTCTGTCTGAACTCCTTTACTTTGAGGGTAACAGAGCACTGGAACGGGCTGCCCAGAAAGGCTGTGGAGTCTCCTTCTCTGGAGATATTCAAAACCTGCCTGGATGTGTTCCCTTCTAGTCTGCTCTTGGTGAACCTGCTTGGGCGGGGGGGTTGGACTAGATGACCTCTGAAGGTCTCTTCCAACCCCTACAATTCTGTGATTCTGTGATCTCTGTTTTGGTAGCTGCAAAGGTCCATGGGGACCTTTGATATTAACTTCACTGTTATCCATCACTACACCAGCTGGCCCACACCTGACTGATTACCACCGTCTGGTGCCACAGCCCTGCATGCTGGCCCTGGGGACCCATGACACCTCAGGGAGCCCATAATGCCCTCCTGCATGTTTCCATCCCTGCAGCCTGCTCCAAGAGGCCAGCAGGTGAGGTTGCCTCATGGCATCAGCCCAAGTGGCTGCCCCTACTCACCCACCCCACACCCAGCTGGAAACTGCACTCACCAGCAAGACAAAAGCAGGAGCAGGTGGGTAAACATTTGATCTGAGAGGGATCCCTGTATGTCCTCACTGTGCTTATTTGCTGGCCACAAGGTGGTGCTTGTTTACTTCCCATCAGCTCAGAGCAGAGGACTGGGCAAAATTCATAACCTCTTCGGGGCCCACATGGTGCTTGTGTCTGCATCTATACCGGTAAACCACTAGAAAATAATCCACAAAATTAAAGCCCCAATATTCCATAATGACATGAAGACAGTTGACAATAAGTTATCCTCAGGTATTTCATTCTCAGAAATTTCTTCCCCTTTTGCCTTTTCTTGCAAACTGCACTCCCAACGCCTTCATTTGCACACAGAAAAAAAAAAAAAATCCTAACTGTTAAAAGAAAACACAGAAACATACTGAAAAACTTCTAAAAGCATCAGAACCGAACTATAGTCATAATGATACTGCCTCACAAACAAGAATAGAAACAATCATGCATGACTACTCTGTGTTGTCTTGGCTGGCTGAATACTAAGTAACTTGGGTTTGATGCCACTGACACATACTCCACCAATGTTACATTTTCCTCCAGCTTTCAGCATGCTTAGAATGACAATGTAATTAAAATGGAAAGGTAACTACATTAGAAACCATACTTTCCCTTATTAAATGCTAATTCCAAAATGGATTTTCTCCCAGGGTAGAACTTTAGGGTTTATTGAGGAGCTGACAAGTTTGGGTAATATTATCAAGAACAGCACTTTTAAAAAAATAGAAGCAATTTTTTTCACTTGTTCACAATGTCAATCAAAACAATTGACAAGCTTCTAGTGGCTCTGCAATTCCTTCTACCACTGCCTTAAAATTTTAAAAATTAAAATATTACTGTTTACACTTCTAGTTTTGTCGTGTAATAATAATAATCTGCTTCTCCTAAAGCTCTGAGCAGCTCAGTTTTGTGGTGAAGGGTTTCTACCTCTTCAAATCACAGTAAAGGGGTCCTCACCTTTTCTCCTACTTGCCTTTGCTTTCATAGTGCTATGGCCCTCTAACTATGTCATTTACAAGCATATTTATTTGGTGAGTGTATTGCATTGCAATGCAGACACTGAGCAAAGAGACAGAAGACACAACAGGAACAGATCTTGGGATATGAATGTAACTATTTCCTCCTAAGGAAAAATATCCCAATGAACAAACCAAGAAATGTGTACAAGTTTCATCCAACCTTCCTCCAACTGGGCCAATGTAAAATCCAGCACTGACATTACTAGAATCCGTTTTATGCGTTAGGTTTGTAATTTGGCATAAAATACTACTTTATAATACTACATAATACATAAAATACATTGGTTTGGCTGACAGAAAAAAAGAAACCTAACTTTGTTAATCTTAAAAGAAGACATAAGTTTTTAGAAGAGATGGGCACTGTGACTGTCATACAATTACCTGAAGCAACCTCAGGCGTGTCTCTCAGCAGACAATGGCTGTAAATGGAAAAAATAAGCTGCCCGAGCATTCAGACTTTAAAGCTAGAGGGGGCCCATGAACACTGCCTGGCTTCTCAATGAATATGAATCATTAAATTATATGTGTTCATCCCAGTAACTGTGCTTAGACATTTTACCTTGGAGAAGATTAAGCTGTTGGGCGCTGTAGTAGGGAGCAAAAAAAGACAACCTGCCACCTGTGCCCAGAGGCTCTGCAATGACAAGGGAAAGTGTTACTGAGGTAGCCAGGTAATCTCGGTATATGACCCCCACTTTGTACACAGGAAAACGAGGATAAACCCCTGAAACCTGACAAAGAATGCTTCAGGGCTCCAAAACTGGCAGCTGGCTCTAACCCAACCAGACCCTCATACAGAGGGGAATGGCTCACCATGCAAGTATATTACACCCAGTTGCAGCCAATCTCAGATTCTTCAAATGAAAACAGAAAAAAAGCACTAGGCTATCTCTGGGCAACAGGTTTGCAAGCCAAGTCCAAACATCCCTTCTTTACCCATTTAGGCACTAGAACATTTCCTTCTAGACTGGTTTATATCTTCTACAAGGTCTGCTTTGTACGCTGACTTACCAGGGCCGAAATGTTCCCCAAGGAATAAAACCACAGCCACAAACGAGCATGATATAGAAGTGTTGTAGACATAGCCAGTAAGGCTGTCCAATGACATCTGTTTGACCATGCTTCTCCTTTTGCTATAACACGTGCAGCAGAGACAGACAGAGATATCATGAGAGCCTTAACCTCTACTTGGTGCAGCGAGGTGATCTTCATCTGAACTAATGAAGCAGATTTTAGACTCCAGCTGTGGAGCACAAAACAAATCTAAACAAATATCTGACTCAGCTACTAAACTGAAACAGCAGCAGCTTTAAAGAGGAAGTTGGCAACATCACTTAGAAGTCCGTGGATTGCTTCCAGCTACCCTCTTCTCCACTCACTCTAATTATTTATCCCTGATCCCTAAATAGACTGTTTCAGGATTGCTTAAAAGAAATGTACATTTCCGTAGCTCCTTTTTCTCTTCCTTTCTAATTCACTTTTTCAATCTTAGACAAAAATCTACAGAGCTTATTAGACCATTTCATCCTGTATGAAAAACATTTAGTCTTAACCCACACATGATGAAGTTTGTCTCTACGCTTTTATTAAACGTAACCGTGGCTTCTTTTCGCTTTTCTAGCGGATGTCTCACTAAGCAGTGTCTTTTTGAGCTCCTGCTTTATGAATACGTATACATAAAAGGCAGCTATTCTTTCCATTCTGAACTTTTGCCTCAAATCCTAATATTTATAGATAATAAGGCTACAGCAGATCACTGGGACATCTGATCTGCATTGATGTTGGGTTAGTGCCCAATGTTTCCTTAAGTGTGTTCAAATGACAAATCAGTTTCTCAATCCAAGTGTATCTAAAAATACTTTTTTAATTTTGCATAAATTCACAAATGATACAATATTTAAGTGTTTGTTGGTTTTCTCTTAAATATACTGTACAATCAGGTTAGTTAAGTGTTTTACATCAAGGCACAGCACGCTGTATAATACACATATGCCTTGCCAGGCAGCAGCTTAGTGTAATCCCCGAGTTTTGGCAGTAGTGCCAGGGTAAGTAGCATGAATCACATATAAGCTGGAAGATAAATAAATAATAGATGCTGTCACATTTTATTTGAAATAGAGTTGCATATAAAAAGAATATACAATAATTTAACTTTAATAACTAGATTCTCTTGTAGTATACATAACAGAAGTGTTTTCATTTGTATTAAATAAAATATTTTCAGTATTAGGATGCAAAATTAATCTTCTTTTTGACTGTCTTGATTTATGGGGAAGAGTTGCTTTTGTTAGAAATTAAAGTTGAACTTTCAGTTTCACAGCAATCTGAAAGAAACAAAACCAGAGTTACTGGTATGTTAATAATGAAATGTTACTGGTAAAATAAGAAAATAATTCTTACCAAACTCTTGCATTTAGTTAATATACTGCAAAGCTAGTTATCTAAGCAGGACATCTACAAGATATCGTCTTCACAGCTTAAAATTACTACTGTTATATTTGTAGCATCTTTTATAGTTACTTGCTCTGCTTTCTCCAATTATCACTGTAGGTCCATTATTCAACTAGTAAAACTAAAGTTCTGATAATGACGCAGGTTGCCTGCATTGCAGGTTTGGTTTATTGCAATGTATTTACCATGTTCACATTTTCATTCAGCTTTTTTGGTTCTTTATATTTGAATGCTTCTTCTTCGCCTGCCAAAGGCCTTGGATCCCACGTTGGTTGGTACAAAGTTGTTCTTGCCCACTCCTCCTGACCTGCTCAGGAAGTCTGCCAGACGATGGGTCACACAGGTTGCTGTGTTGCACGCCCTCTTCTGTGCTGTTACACTGCTTTTCAAAAGGAAAATAAAGAGTTAGTTCCTGAAGCATCTACCCTGCATACAACGAAACATCAGTAAGGGATGCTATGGCTAGGAACATTTTCTGTAGAAGAAAAAGTAGGCTTGCAGCAAGCATTTGTAACTTTTGTGTGCACACCTTTTAAACTCTACAAGATAAGTCTTTGTTTTTCTAAGTGTCAGCCTGTTTACAAGAGGTGGCTGAGTCCTCCCTTTCTTGGACAAATGGACTGAAAGCTAAGCCAAGCCAGATTTTCAGCAACACCTGAGCCATGGCCTGCTTCCAGCAAGTTGTTATGACCAACAGAGACGTACAGGGGATGGCCAGGTCTGGAATGTTTAACCAATCCCCACTTCCTCCAAAAGTGGAGATCTGCATTTTGCTTGTGGTGCTGCGAAGGACAGCAGCGGATACTGCTCTTTGACATCTCTCTTCAACATCTGTGCTCCATAATGCCCAGAAAATACATGAAATTCTGGCAGGAGCTTTGCCAGTGACTCTAGGACTATACCCACACAGCAGCTGACCAATGGATTTCAGATCTGAACCACACAAACATACTGCTTCCACGTATTTAATGGGAATGTGGGTACCCTCCTTTCCTGGAGTTGGGCCTCCATCTACAACACTTCACCATGGGAGTAGTTCAGACTTCCAACAGGTCTGTGCTCAGAGTTCAGCCTACAACTAGTACTCTTGCTATCTTGCTAGATGGAATACTTAAAGGCATATCACATAGTCCTTGCTTGAAGGATTTTCTATTAAAGCAAAGACTTTCAGTAGGAGGGATTTTTNGTCCATCTGTTATGGACATTAATGCCAACATCATTAATGCCAGTGATGCAGCAGAAGAACTTTAAAGAAAACTGGTTTTGTCTCTTAATTCACAATTCACCTACATCATATTGTCTTGAGTTAATGCAAATATTTTAGAGATACCAGAGTTTTAAATATACTACTGTAAATACCTATTGTAAAGTAGGAAGGGAAGAAGAAAAGAGCACAAAATTCTTACCTGGAAGTATTCAGTACCCACTTTTAAACAGGATTACATTGCTAGTTTGTTTGAACAAATTGGTATGAGCCTTTCCTGACTCCTTTGCTTCTCAGGATCCTTGCTAACAGGATTGCATTTATGCCCAATTACATTAGTATATACATTTCAATTTCTAAGTTCTTTAAACTTCTCTAGAAATATTGGCATTGCCTCTCTTGAATATTAAGAGAAATTTTAAAGTTTTTCTAGCCTTATCTAGAAATCTCACATTCTAAAACAAGTTATTAAACCAAGCAGGTCTAATCCTTATAGAAAAATAGGTTTATTGAATAAGTGCATGGCCAAGCACAAACGAAGAGTCTACTTGTACACTTAACAGCCAGAAATGACAAGCCTGGTTTAGAAATTGTTTTTTTTTAAATCAGGATCTAAGAAAAACCATTTGAAATGTCAAGGCAGTGCTGTTTATTTTTATTTATTTTTTCCCCCCTAACTTGGTGTGCATGTTACGTTCTCTGTCTTCCTAACATTAGGTCCATCTCAAACATTCTCTGTCGAAAATAGAATCAAAAGAACATAGCAAAATTAGCAATCAAAGTTAGATCCACATGCATCATCAGGTTAAAAAATGGGAGAAGGGGAAAAATAAGCACGTCTAGTTGTTTCCTAGAGGGTCCCCATAGTTTGCATAGCGTTCGTGTTCCAGATCATTCAGCACATTTCGTTTCTTGCCAGGAGTTCCAGCCCCGACGTCAGTGCGAGGGTAAGTTTGCAATTTGTGCAATTCTTGAGACAGTTTGCCCAGCACACAAGTACTCAGACTGGCACAGCGTTTGGAAATAGGTCTATCCAGGCTACAGGGGGGGAAAAAAAAAAAAAAAAAAACAAAAACATGCCCAAAGGAAGAGTAAATCTCAAACATGCACGTTCATGCATTTCTTCCCTTCACAGATATCTACAGTTAGGAAACTTAAAAAAATAGTAATAAAAAAATCCAAACCCTACACATCACATTCCATGCAAAGAAAGTTCATACAAATGCATTACAAAGGAAAACACTATTTTTTTCAATTAATTCAACTTTGTCGAAAAGTTCGTTAGCCTTTTGGAGGCTCATAGTCAGAGGTCAGGAAGTTTTACTTCCCATGTATTCAGCATGCTGTTCAGTCTCTTGTACATCACCACCATGCTTTGCAATACACATCCTGCTAGGATAATGAAAATGCACTTGCATGCCTTGGGTCTACAGAGGGAGAGTGGTGCTGCGTGCATTAGGAGGAACACGTCCCCTCTGCCAGGGGCTTTCCATGCCTTACAACAGCATGCACCTTCACGACAGAGAATCCAAGAGTGACTGAATGGCCCCTAACAGTCCCACTAGGAAGACATACCTTTTGTTGCCACATTTTAACACAACCCCCTCATTCAAGATCAAATCGCCCTCCACTTTCAGTTGCAGAAGACAGATAGAAGCAGGTTAACTAGGTGGAAGCCATTCTCCTGATACCAACATTAGGATGTCTCTGCAGGACCATCCTTTACCAGTTTTGGTGACCGCAGTTAGCCATAATTCCAAGATAACAAAAAAATCTTGACCTGCAGATGGTCTGCTCAGATGGCTTTTGCCAATAATCAAACATATTCCCCCCATGGCCCTTCTCCTGCCCCAGCACTGCAGACCTTACCTGTTCCCCTCAGAGGCTTGGTCCAGCTCTTCTGCCGTCATCTGTATGAACTCTTTGACCAGTGCATTTAATAACCTCCGAGCTTCGTAATCACTGAGCGTCACTCGGTCTGCTATGGACTCTAAGCCAGGTCTATGCAGAGGCAAGCAAAACAGGATGAATAAAACCCAGAGATAAACTGCAGAGAGCCACGGATGGGAGAGAGGTGTTTGTGAAGTGTTAACACGTGTCACTGATGGTGTCTTTCACTGGTGTGAATGTGTAAGCCACCCTCATGCACAGCATTAGGTGGTTTACATATGCGATTAAAAATTGATTACAGTGCCAAAAACAGCATTAAAAAAAGCCAGCTTTTTCATTCACTGTAGTCGGTTTCCCTCCTAGACCTCTAAAGAATCTAAGTATTTTCATACCATTCAGATATAGCAGTCAGCAACAGGACGAGCTTCTTACCTGACTGGGGCTGCCTGGAAGCTATCCATCTGGCACACAACCAAGGCATAAACAGCAAGGAAAGATGAAATCTTCAGCATAACCATGATTTCCTCTCTACAACAAAGAGGTACATCAAGCAATGGCTGTTTTCCAACCCTCTCAATCCTGTAAGATCTTCTAAAAGAGGGCATCGTTTCCTAGCCACAAGTAACACAAACACTAACAGCTGCTTTTTCTTGTAATATTGCCTTTGCATTTCTTTCAGTTATTGCTAGTATGCTTTCTTTTTCTCAGAACTTTCAAATAACTTAGCACTATTACAGAGGGTAGAAATGCAGCTTTTCAGAGCTGCAGTTCTGTACAGCTATCTACATTCAACCTAATGCAGACTTTCCCTCAAATCAGTGGAAAACACGTTTCTCTAACCACTGCACACAAGGGCCTAATCAGCACGTCCAACATGGACAGGCACAGGTATGGGATAAGAGCCATGAGAACACATTAAAAAAAAAAAAAGTCATGTTTAGTGTCTAATATCTTTTTTTAGGAATGAAGTGCCACTTTTAGTACTTTACCTGAAACTGGTTGTTTCTTGGCAGTTAGCACACTAATATCCCAGTTGAGATTACACTATAAGAATTAAGTGGTTTAATTTCAATAAACTCAATTCAAAAATAATTTCTACTCTGAAACCAGAAAAGGGGTAAGTTAAAAATTAGTCATAAGAACAAAACCTGTAAAAAGTATATATATAAACTGAAGATACCTCCTTTGAGATACACTGCTTTTTTTCTCATAGCATCGGTACTTTAGACTCAAACGAGCACATCATTAACTACCACAGCAGCTTCATTTTTGCAAGCTCTCGTTTCTCGACGGGGCTCATCGGAACGACGAGGCACCTTCGCAAGGACGCCGCGTTTCCCCACGGGGCGCCCTGGACGGTGCCCAGAGCCGGCGGAGCACCCCGCCCAGCACCACCGGAGAGGACTTTGCGCGGAGAAGCCGTCCTGCACGCCCACGGGGACACCCCACGCCGTGCAAGCGGCGGCAAGGGAGAGAACGAGGAGTAAGTCTCTCCCACCTTCCTCGGCTCGCTTCCTTGCCCAGGCGAGGGCAAGCACATATTAATGAGTGGAAGCCGGACGGCCCCGTGCAAAGCTCCGCACCTCCGGCAGAGAAACGGGGCTCACGCAGGGAGCCGCGACGGTGCTTACCGGCGGGGAGGTGCGGAGCGGTGCGAAGAAGGATGCCGCTGACGCCGCCGATCCGCGGTACCACGCACTGCCCGCCGGCTCCCCTTTATACCTGCCGCCGCGGCAGCCTGCGTGGGCGCCCGCGCGGGCCCGCCAGCCAATCACCGCCTNTGCCGGCCTCCCCGCCCGCCCAGCAGCCGCCGCGGCTTCAGCGGGGAGCCAGTTTGCACCCAGCCTCCCTCCTGGTTCCCCGACAGCTGGAGGGTCCCGCAGGGAACGGGGGCGGACGGGCTGTGTAGCGGAGGAGGAGGCACCACGTACAGCAGCGCCCGCGGCCGTCGCCTCCTCGGGCGCCGCGCCTGCCGCCGGGGCTGTGCCGACCCCTGCCCAAAGGGTGCACCCCTGAATCCCCTGGCTTCCCCGGCAGGGCCGGGGGGCTTGCGGCGAGCAGTCCCGGAGCGAAGGGCCCTTGGTACCTGCGAGCAGCCCCGCGGCAGCACCGAGCCGCTCTCCGCCCTCTGCCCTGTCAAGCGGCCGCCACCGCCTCCCCCCGGGACTGGTCCGCGCCGTGACCCCGCGGTCCTCGAGGAAACCATCATCACCATCATCATCTTCATCATCATCACCACAATAACACAGCTCTCCACGGGCAGGTGCAGCGCTTTTCTGTGCACGGAAGAGGCACCAGGGAAGGGAGGGTCGCCTTCCCCCGGTGTAAGGCTGAGACCCGCCGGAAGGGATTACCGGGCAGCTGTCTGCCGCCCCATGCATCACCCGCGGAGGGCTCTTTGTCATGGCGCAGCGGCGCAGCACCTGCCCGCTCAGGATGTTTGTAGAGACGGTGTGTTTGTCCAGGCGCAGCAAGTATCCGCCCGGCGGGGGTGGCCGCCCTGCCCGCGCCCCGGGGAGACGCGACCCCACACGGGGGTGGGAGATAACTGCTGCCCGCCAGAACGGCCGCGGGGAGGGCGTGGGGTCAGAAACGGGCCAGGAGGACTCTTCTGCATCCCCTGAGGGCGGTAAACCCTTCCGCCGCCCCCCCGGGGGCGCCGCCCCTGCTCGCCGTAATTCGCGGGGCGTTTGTCGAGCTGGGCGACACCGGCTGCTCCCGCGGCAGAGGGAATGCCTTATCCCGAAGCCCGGCAGCCGGCGATGGGCTGGGCGGAGGGGAGCGCAAGGACCACAGCCGGAGCAAGGGGGCCGTGCTGACCGTCCCCGGGACTCCTGGCGCGGCTCCGCCTGTTCCCATCCCTGCATCGCTCTGGCCTTTTCATTGCTCCTGGCGGACACGGGCACCGCCCGCCGCAGCGGTGAGCACCGCCTGTGCCGCGCTGCTGCGGCCACCGGAGACACAGCGGCGAGCGGAGCCCTGCGCACACCGCGCGGCCGCTGCGCACCGCTGGACAGGTGCCGAGAGCAGCGAGATCTCTCGTTTTCATACTTAAAATGGGTGGGGAAGTTTTTCTGGGGACATCCTGGCGTTTCTTCGTTTGTTTTTTTGCAGAAGCCGATGAGACGGGTCGCTCCCGACGGCAGGAATGGTGCGTTTCACCGGGAGGTGAATAAAGCTGGGGATAATCGCGGGGCGGGGATTGTTTTGTTGATGCCATTTTAGCTTTGAAGTTTAAAGAGGAACGCGAACATAGTGAAAATCACACGCGAGTAACTGATGGTCCGATGAGCGCTCCTCCTTCTCTCCCCTCGCTGTCAGCCTTGCGGGGCGCCGGCGCCCCGCTCAGCTTTCCCCTTCCTTCCCACGGCAGGTGGCGGCGCACCAGTGGGGGCTGCGCAACTTCTCCACGCTCGTTTTGCACAACGGCGATTGCAAAATCGTTTAGGTTTTTAGTGTGGAGTTCTAGTTTTGATGTGGTTTGTGTTGTCCTTTTGTTTGTTTGTTTTGTGGTTTGTTTTTGGTTTTGGTTTTTCTCCAGAAGACAAGCAAGCAGTGGGTATTTTTTGAAAACATCTTGGTAGCTTCATATGAAAAACTCGGGAGTGGGGGAGAGCGTGAGGTCCGAGTTGCCGAGCTCACCTGCGGCCCGCAGCGCTGGGAGGGAAAGGAGCGCACAGCCACACGGGCCGGGGGCGGGAGGTGTTAAGTGCCCAGTGTGTGGGGCCGTGACGGGTCCGAGCTTGCTGCGTGCCCACAAACACGATTTGGAGGCTCAGAGTAAAGTGCCCGCAAAGGTCCGGGCTCGCCCCGCCATAGGCGCTGGTGGAGCGGGGTTGAGAGATGCCCGCACCGGCGTGCCTGCGCCCGGCCGCGGCCCCCACCGCAGCCCCGGGGTTCCCCTCCTGCCGCTCCCTCAACTCGCTTCACGGGCACCGCTCGCCTCTGCCCTCCCTGGGATGCTTCCTCCTTCCCCCGGCACAGACAAATTTAAAATTTCGTTTTAAACAGCAGCTCCATCGCATTTAGGCTCATCGCGGGAATCGTCCCGGGAGATTTGATTTTAAATCTCGTCGGTTCCCACGACTCCAATTCTGATTTTTAAGCTAGTTTTTCTGACGTCGCATTTACAAACATTAGGTAGCGCCTAAATAAACGGCTTAGCATCGCTTTTTTAACGTGATGCTGTTTTAACGTGACTTGTACAGCTACACCAACAGAAATAAAGTGTAGGAACTTAAATGACCGGGCTTCGAGTCAGGCATTTCTCTGTTCCTTGCCTCTTCCTATGCTAACACTCAGTCATTCACATTCCCTTCGGATTTTTATTTACTCCTTGGTCTGCACAGAATATTCCCGTTTTAACCTTAAAATATCCAGACGATTCTGCTGGAATAGCGTATTTCAGTTATTCGGGGAGGAAAAAGTTACATTTCGTCTGGTGGTTGATTGCAGCCAGTTCAAGTCCTTCTCTTGCCAGCGCGACTCAGCCTCTGGCTGGATGCAGGTTGCAGTGAGTACAGGATTTCCCGTGCCAACATTGCTACTTTAAGCTTTCACAGGAAGAAACGTAAATTTCAAGCAACAGGTATGAATGCCAACAGATCTACTTTTGTGCACATATAGATGAAATAGTACTTGGATGTTGGCAAGCTCTGTGGCTGCTCCTTGCCAGAGCTAATGGAGGGACTCCCAGCTGGAACGCTCGCCCTATTTCCTGCCCTCAGCTATACGTCATCTGGTCTCACCAGATACATTTTCTTTTTGCAAACCTCTCTTCTCTTATACATAAGACAGAGAGGAAAGACAGTTTACGCGGTACACCAAGCTCCAAAGACCACTTTCTCTATTTTTGAAGCTGTAAAAGAGATACAGGATTTTCCCAGGGTAATAGTCTCCTGTTGCTAGATAAATCCAAAATTAGAGGTTAAGCATTTCTGTAAAAACTAGCAGAATGGTACTTATGAGCACTGTGCTAGTATAGGAATTTTTACGGGCATTTACGGAAACAATCTGTTCCAAGGAACTATTTCTGCTTATTTCAGTGCCTGATAACATATCAGGTAAATAATCAATGGGTATAGGATCAAAACAGATGAAAGGAAGAGCTACAGAATGGCTGGATTAGTACATATTTTTTTTTAAGAAAACAGATTATCTCATGCAACGTGCAGCTCCAAAGGAAATTAATTTCCTGTTCAAAGAAATTTATTTAAATTTGGGGGACTAAGAAAAATCTGTCCCTTAATGTGATTTCCTTTCTCTACACTAGAAATATCATCCTATGTTTGATAATTTTTTAACTAAAAAAAAACATAAATAATAACTAAACTACATAACTAAATATATTAACTAAATAATATTAACTAAATAATTTTAAAGTGCAACCATTTTTCTACTGTAAATATTGCCACTATGTCAACAAGCCTTAGACACTGCACTGAGGTTCTGAAATGTTTCCAGCTGACATGCTGTTAAATAAAACTGTCACATTTATATACTATGTTGAGATTTTTGTCCAATAATAAAATGTCTTCAAGATAGATAAGACTGTGAGCTACACAGACAAAATTTCCATTCCCAAGACTGGTTCATACCTGACAAGAGAGGACGCTACCAAAGGGAAAGGGTAGACAGTGATGATGCCATGATCCACAGGTACAGTAGGTCCTTCTTCACAAGGGAGGTGTTCATGGTTCAGGCCTCTGCTCTCTCCATGCACGTTCTTTGTAGCACCTCAGCAAGCCTTTTGCAGATAAGGACATTTCATGATAAAATCAGCTCTAAACATCATACAATCTTTCTTTATGAGACAAAGCTGGGGAGTTACTTATGTGTGTTTCTGGTGGATGCCTATGCCTAGCCTATCTAATTCAGGAGCCCGTCTATGAACCGCCAAAAAACACTGCTACTTGAGAAGACACTAGAAGCCACTCGAGGGACAGGAAGCACTATTGAGCTCCTGTCAAAACAACTTTCTAACATCTCACTGCAATCTGTTCTTCAGAAAATGATAAGCCACATAAAATAAACCAGAGTTAACAACTTCATGCTCTTGTAAAAACAAGGTCTGTATTATGAGTGGTATCATGTTTGAGGCCCAAGAGGTAATCTTCATGCTCAACTTGTTGCTGATAAGATCTAGATCTGCTAAGTGTACTCTGCTTGAGTACCTCAAAAAGACAAGTTAAAGAAAGTTCAGAAAAGTTCCGGTAATTGTTACCAGAGATCCCATAGCATGATTTAGGAGAACGTCTCAAAGATTGGGGAAACAGTTAACAGAAGGAAAGACTATGGAGAAATGTGGTAACAAAAATATAATTACTTGCTGTGAAGCAGTAATAATCTACCATGAATTTGTACCATGAATGTACATGGTACAAATCTACATTCAAAACAACAAATATATATGGGCTTAAAAGGCAACAGAGGAGATAAAGCTTTCTACAATTGAGATTAATGACATATAAGAATAGGTTGCATTGCAGTTATGGCATATCTTTCACTGGAGGGTTTTATAGCATGGCAGTCATCTGTCAGGAATAATATGCAGTTGATATGCTCTGGGGAAGGAGCATAATCAAATAAACATGTTCTCTTTGTATCTTTCACCTCCAATTTAGGTGATTCTGTAATTTTAATAGCTAGAGACTGGCTTAAACTCTGAAATGTCACACCTTACCTGTCGTTCAAACTTTTGTTAGCATTTTCTTTTGTAAAACTTACCTTTCTAATTGGTCTAACTCTCTCCTTAATACTGCTTCCATAGCCCCCAAAAGGCCATGTTCAGATTTAAAATAAGCTCACGTCAAGCTTATCCATACAAATAATATTTTACCTATCCATCTTGTAGGTCAGCTTGAATTTGGCCCATAAATGAGAGCCTTTTTTTTATAAAAATCCAGTACTTTCCTGAGAATAAATCCCAGCTCTAAAGCATATCCTTTTTTATGAGCATTGAATCTGGATTTAGGCTGCTTCAGTGACTACTTTTGAGAAAGTGGAACTGCTGTCGAACTAATTACTGAAAAACCTATGAATCAGTCTGGAAGCAAATTTCCTTCCAAAATGCTTTAGGAAAGCTTCCAGACTGACGTAGAGAAGACACTTTAAACAGATCAGCGTTGCATTGTTTTAATCTCATTGAAACATTCCTACTGAGCTTTTTTTTTTTTTTTTGGCTCAGCAGCTTTTGCAGCAGTTCCCTGTATATATTCAACATCCACTGTGAAACAGGCTTTTAAAACAAACTGTGTCACACTGTCCTGCACTGAGGCTTGCTCGGCAAGGCAGAAGGAGCAGACCACGAAGATGGCTATGGCTCTGTCACCTTCTGTCCTGCATTACTGCAGCTGAGCCCCTGCGCAGGTTCACAGGGCCTCCAGTCCTACCTCGTGCTACCTGGCATCGTGCTCCCACCCTCTGACAGTTGGCAAAATTCAGCCACGCTCCGGCCAGACCCGGCTCTGTCTCAGGCTGCACCTCCAGTTGGCTGACAAGGGGAATCCCTCTAGAGGTAAATACAGCCAGGGTCAGACTCTCAGTGTGACCAGAGTAGCACAAAGCGGATGAACTTTAGAGGAAAATCTCACTTTGAAACTATTTTGAAATTGGCAACTATTTCCACTTCAGTTTTATGCATTCTGCAGGTAAGATAAGAATTGAACAAATCCCTTATCTGGAAAACAACCTCAGAACAGAAAACTAACCTTGTTAAGCTATAGCATAATTCTAAGACTTGTATTTGATTCCTTGCACAAGTGCTATGCTGCTATCTTATATGTCATCAGAGCATGTCAGAAAAATATGGTAAGAAACTGTATCCTAAATCCTTAAATTAATCCCATGCTTGCTCTTCACAGAATATAAGGGTGTAAGATCTCACATCACTATTTCATTCTTCATCTTGATAGTACTGAGGTCTGATTAGGCCACAGTGAAACCTGGTATTTTTATCAGTCCCTTGTAGGACCATTCAGCTGCCCCAAGACTGGTGGGTACTATAGCTCTACATCCCTGCTGTTTCCAGTGCCGCTCTCCGTGTGAGGAGGACTGGGTGCAACTGTTTCCCAGCTGGCTCTGTAATTCTTTGACACTTGACAAAAGAAACTTGTGCAAGGGCAACAATTTAGTTTGTGCCTTCAACTAAATTGAGAACCAAAAAAGATTACTCTCCTTTCAGTGCTGGTAAATAGCACATGAAGTCAAAGGCTATTACATCATATTTGCTAATCACAGTTTCTCTGCTACAGCAGAGTTTCTGGGAACCAAAAGTCATATGAGATTATCAACTAAAAATGATAAATTTCTATATTTATGCACAAAATTGGCTTAAGTAAACTCTGAAAGAGCCAACAAATAACATATGCCAAAACTATTTTTGAAGTTACAGTCTTCAAGCCAGCGCCTTTGCTTCTGTGTCTGCCTGATAAATCTCAACTGTTCAGGCACAGTAGGACTGGTTTTAAATAAATGTTTTTTTCTTAGCAACCAATCACCAAATTCACAAGGCAAAACATTAGATGCAGCTTTATGTTATAGCAAATCTATAAAGCACCGATATCATTAGAGGCTTAGCTAAGGAGAGAGTTGTAGCTTTGAAATTAATCGTTCACTATGATGATATAGGCGTGTTAGAAAGAGGTATGTGAGTGCAAGAGATAACATCTGCACATGACTCTAACCTTGCTGTGGGCTTATGAAATTAATTTCTTCTATGAAAAGCACACCTATTTTACATACTTCTGTACAGTTCTCTGTCTTTTCCATGCCCTGCCCTTAAAGAAAAGGAGCAAGATCTTTACATTTCTGGCTCTAAAAGAAATTGTTTTCTTGTATGACATTTTATAAATAATGCCATGACTTCACTGAACAAGAGATATTATTACAGGAATGGAAGCACTTTAGCCTGATAAAGGTTTACCATGTGTTCTAGAAGTACAGGTCCCTTCCAAACTAGATGATTCTATGATTCCATGATGTCAATGCTAAAGATTAAGAAAGCTGAAGACTGTTTCAAAATGTAGCTGGATTCAGCTTTGTGAGATATGTAAGGGAACTTGGAAACTACTTATTTTTTCTTCCAAGAATGTAATAGAGTTATCATCAGAATCTTAATGTTATTACTAAAAGAATGGCCATATCTGTCAGTATGTTTCTTCAACAGTCAAACCTATGTAGTTACACCCTGTCAAATAATTGCTTTCTGCCTTTCTTGAGAAGACAGGAACACAATCATTTCCTGCTACTTGATTGTCTCCAACTTCTCCTTACAGAATTTACTGCGCAAAACAATTGTAAATCCTGGTGACTAGGATGTTTTAGAATGTAATAAAGATAGGTGCTTTAGTAGGGCCCATCAATTTTTATAATTGAAATCAAAAAACCTTTACTCATCCTATGAGTTTACTCATTTGATCATCCGTGATTAAGATGAGTAAAACCTTACCAAAGAAGCAATTCATCACAAGCTGCCCCCACATTTCTCAAGGAATGGAAAAAAAAGTGTCAGTCAGTAACTGGCAAGGAATCCTGCCCTTGGATAGCCATTGGAGTCTTGCATCCCTAAACCTGCTTTCTTAAGTAATTCCATCATTCACAAGGGTTTATTTGTCTTTTACTTTTGGCAACTTTCAGCCATATTTATCCATCTGGTAATTTTTTCTCCATTTAATCATGCATCCTTTATTCTTGGATCTTTATTCTTAGCTGATTCACCACCTCTTCACATTTGACTTGATCAAAACTGATTTTACTGTTCTGCAATCATGCTCTTCAGTTTCTCTTCCTCTGTTACAGTGGATAACACCACTGTCTCTTCTCTGTCACCAAGGTTCAAACACTAAGGCAATGGCAGTTTTCACTGTTCTCTCCCCTGCTTGAAGATAATTGTCAGATATCATCTGCTTTCCCCCCCATACAAGTCTATTCCTTCCTTTTTAGCCAAACATTTGGACTTCCCTTCTGATCTTTTTTTTCTCCTCTTCGGTCTTCTCTATGCTGTTTTCCCCCCCTATTTTCCCCTTCAAAATGCTTGCTGCCAAAACTATCAATCACCTTTCATTTCTTTTCTTACACAGGTGTAGTAGAAATCATGATCATCTAAAATGTTGGGTGCATGTGAAGTATTACATACTTAAATAACAGAATATTGAAGATAAGCAGTAAAAATCAATCAATCAAAGCAATAGTCCTCTTCCTCATAGGCTTTGAGAACTACTCAAGTATCATATTATTGAGGGAGGAATGAGGAGAGAAAAGTACCAAGCTCTTTTTTCCTCTGACAGAAGTTTTTGCACATAAATGGTTTGTATCCTCCTGAGACTGCAATAACAACCATATGCGTGTACACCATGCCATACACCATGTAATTGCATGATGTATCTGGCACATTCATGTTTCTACTCCCAATATAATCAACAGCAATTTAATCTTGCAAGTTAATTTTGTATAATTGTCTGTAAGCTCTGAATTAGCCTTTCTTACACTGTTCTGAAGTGTTTTCGGACCAGCCAGCCTGTGCACCTCTAATTCACCAGACTATGCTGACCTAAAGTGTTTGGAGAATACCTCTTCATTTAAATCTGTTTGAGTTTGTGTGCTTCAGCACAACTGCTTACGCACACTGCACATCTCATTTTAAACCTTGGCCATTTCTCTTCATCCTGCCTCTGGCTGGAGCCAAGCTGAGGTCCTGAATCTCTTGTGCTCTCTGGTGAGAAACCTTAAGGCACTGACATTGAAATACTGATATTTTTTTGCAGGAATGGCCCAAGTAATTAAGTCAAAACACCGGGTAGTACTATACTGGAAGGAGGAGTGAGGAAATAACTTGGAAGAAGAGTGGAAAAAAACCCCATCCTGCATCAGTGCTCAAGCCACTTCTTTGTATTCTGACAAACTGGGTAAGATTTTGATATAGGACGATGGCACTGACACATGCTTTACAGGCATTTTGCAGCCAGGACAAGGAAAGATCCTGAGGCAAATAAAACTGACCAGTGACTGCACGAAGTCACCTGAAAATCAGCCTCTCACTGCATTGACACATGGAAACCAGCACAGACCCTGGTCCAGCCAAGCAGCCCAGACAGCTTTCCATGCACGAGGACACACAGCCATCAACAACTCCAACTGAGAAAACTGGAAATCTTTGCACTTGCCTTCATTAAATGTTACTGGTATACTCTGTAATACACACGTGACGTCTCTCCTTTTCAATCTGCCCATCCTGGGCAAAGAAGAGCGAGCACACTCTTTGAATCCTGCTCCTTCTGCATGTTCTAGACTTGTGCCCTGTTCAGCAAGCACCCAGGCCGCCTTTTGATTCCCCTTGAAGCCTTGCAAATGCCTTGCAGCCAGACTGCCAGCCAAAAATGGCACACTTTGTTACTTCCCTGCTCCCCTCCTTGTTTCCCTGTTGTACTCATAGCTTTTAACTCCTCTCTGCTCTCTCAAAGTAATGACCTTTGCTGTGTTTGAGTTCTTGGACCACCTGACTTCAGAGCAACATCTGGGGCCCTCCTCAGCTTTTGTGCCATGTGCTCTCAGGTCATTGTCACCACATTCGAAGCAGGATGTCGCATCACAGGAATGTACTGGGAATTAACCATTCAGTGGTGAGATTATCAAGTACGTAGCACATTTTGATCAGTCAGGTTATTAACAAAGTTCATCCACATAAATTATTTACCGGTTTAGATCTTAACAACTTTCTTATGAGTCTATGTAGAGATATTCAGTTGAGTTCAGCAAAAGAAAAATCTCAAGCTGCAAACACGTAGCATAGAAATTTTAACAGGAGAGGAATGTGTGCTTCTCTTTTGCCTCAAATTGCTTGCAGAACAGCAGTAATAGAATAGCAAAACCAGCGCGGGCGGAAACAAAGCAGAGGGGTTTTATAAAGTGTTTCAGCGGGGTGTCACATTTCTTATCTCTGCAGTAAATGAACTTGTTTTCTTCAGCTACTCAAGCTCTCTTCCCTGAGGCATCATCTCACTGAGTAACCACAGTTATGTTAGCCATTTCCTTGCTGCTTGGTCACATGAACTGGGGACATTTCCTTATGTGTTCAGCTCCCCAGCAGCATGGGGACACCAGGCCCTTTCTCAGTGCCTGCTGCAGCCCCTGGCATTCCTGATAGCCAGGTGCAATACAAGGAATTACAGCTTGGCCACGTGCAACGCTGCCACCCACCCAACCTAGGAGCAGAAGCCTGTCAGATGCCCTGTGTTGCAGTTGGCAAGGACAGAGAGCGAAACAGCGGGATTTATTGGCTTGGGGCACTCCAGGCCCTATGAGTTCTTCCAAGGAAAACTCTGGGAAAGACTGGCTCTGGAAAAGACACCTCAAAGCTGTGGATTTTATTGCATCCACAGAGGCTTACTATAATTGCTTGTGACTTTTTTCAGTTGTCATGGTCAAAGTGTGAAAGCACTGTCAAGCACGCAGCCGGCAGTCAGCTTTCAGCACTTCACCAACCTGAAGCGCGCAACGTTTGCCAAGAAAAGACAAACCACGTGGGGACGGAGATGCACCTTCTGCTTCCCCTCAGGCCACCGCAGGCCAGACCCTTCCCAGCGCCGGGCACGGCCGGCGCAGACCCCGACCTCCGAGACTCCGGCGGGTGGCGCCGCGACCACCGGCCCGGCACGGCCCGACTCGGCTCCACGGCTTCGCGCCGTTCCGCCCCCTCCTGACGGAGAGGGGCGGAGCCCCTGTGGGCCAATCAGCTTGGGGGGGTGCTGCCACCGCCCAATGAGGGCGGCGGGCCGGCGGCGGCAGGAAGAAGCGGAGGTGTGGGGCAATGTGGCCGCCTGGGGTAGCGGGAGGCGGCCCGGGCGCGGCGGCGGCGGGCGGGGGCGCCTGTCTCCTGCTGCTGGCGGCGGTGCTGCTGCTGGCGCTGGTGGTGCGGCAGCTGCTGAAGCAGCGGCGGCCGCCCGGCTTCCCGCCCGGCCCCACGGGGCTGCCCCTCATCGGCAACATCCATGCCCTCGGCGCGGAGCAGCCGCACGTCTACATGCGGCGGCAAAGCCAGATCCACGGGCAGGTACCGCCGCTCCGGCGGTGTCTTCCGCCTCTCCGGGAGCGGGCTGGGCTGGGTCGGGCAGCGCTGGCCGGCGGGAGAACCTGGGGAGGAAAGAGGGAGCCGGGCGTGTCCTGGGGAGCCTCTGTCCTGGCGGTCCCGGGGCTGCTGTGGCTATCGGAGACCCACCGGCAGCACGGGGAGCGTTCCCGCCCCGTAGCGGCTGTCGGTGCCCGCGCCCTGGCGGGGAAAGAGCAGCACGGCGGGGGGGGCCGCCCCGGGTCACGCCGCCCCGGGGAGGAGGCAGAGGGGGCGGAGCACCCCCGCCGGTTAACGGGAGCAAGGGGAAAGGGGCCCGGTACCCGGTCGGTCACGGGGGCCGGAGAGCGAGGCTTTGGGGCTGAAGAGTTTTTTGGGTGTTGCGGTCAGCCTTTCCCTTGGGAGAAGGCGGAGAGCGGCGGGAGGGAAGAGCTTCTCGCCTCTCTCAGGGCAGAGCTCCCTCTCTGGGTCGGCGGGGAGCTCTCTGCTGGCCCGGCTTTCCCGTTTGGCGGTGGGTTTGTTGTTGGGGTGTGTTTTTGTACAACATTCAAACTGGTGTCCTGCCGCAGATGGAAGTGACGCGCTTCTTTCACATCCCCAAATCTTGGCCGTGCCAAACGGTCTTGAAATCAATGAAATTTTAACAACCAAATAGCAGGCACTTGGGTAATGCAACATTTTCGCTGAAAGCATGTTGTTTCAAAGTACCTTCAGTGGGTATTTGGAATATTTACTTAGAGTCAATGTGTATAACTATGTAAGAATGGATTTTTTTTTTTTCATACTTTCATGTATATCAGGTGTCTCTTTCAATCGACTAGTTTCAGGCAACTGATCTAGTCTTACAAGCTTCATAAAAATAAGCCCAAACTAGGTCCAGCAGGGAAGGGTAGGCAGGTGTTAGTGAATGTAAGTGTGGGTGTGTAGACATACATAAACACAAGCACCTTTTATCAGTGGCACCTCGGCCAGCCATTCAGCGTGCTTGTACATCTCCAAGCTATTTAGAACACCTGGAAAAATGTAAATGTGTTTCAAGCAAATAGCCAAATAGAATGGAAAAAAGGAAGGAAAATGTGTCATCAAATAAACTAAACTTTCTACTTGCCTTGAATGCTGTATGTAGTTCTAGTCACCTGCTGTCAGAAAGGGTCCTGCAGAATTTGAGGGAACTTTAGGATGGCACATCAGGATTTGGGAGGCTCTGGAAAAATAAAACTAATTTTTTTTTGTTGTTTGTTTTTTTAATTACATATAACATAGGAAGAAAGATAAATGAGCAATAGTCAAAGTATACAAAACTCACAAATGGTTTGCAGAAATAGATCAGGGTTGGTTTCTTGTCACCTGAAAAAGAAGAGGCATTATAACAGTGAAACTATTAAGGTTGCTAAAACAAAATAGTCATAGAATCATTTAGGTTGGAAAAGACCGTTAAGATCATAGAGTCCAACTATATGGCAAGGGTAATAGTATTTCAGTCTTTTGTTGAACCCCAGTTTCAATTTTTAAAACTTCAGTTAAGATGTTCCTTTCGTTTATCCTGTATGCACCTTCTGCAGGGTGTATCACATATTTCTCCAATGCATCTAGTGCTGGCCACTTCTGGAAACAGTTGTGGCTGTCTGGGCTGTGTGATCATTTGTTGGCTGTCATCATGGCTCTCGCTTCTATCATCTGGTGGTTCTTTGGGAGCCTGTGCAAAGCACTCTGGTGTCCAGCTCCAGAAATGGAAAGGTCTGAATGCAGCTCAGTGGTTTTCACAACTGACACCGCTTCTGTGTCTCCCATTACTAAGGGACATGTTGGAAGTCTTCATGATATGAGCTTGTAGCTTCACTCATAGTGCCCTTAATCAAATTAAGCTATTGGAATTTACCTTTACTAAGGCAGGGAGGAGGAGCAGATACAGTAGTACCTCCCTCCTGTGGAATTAGTCTCAGCAAATTAAGGAGTTAGACAGTATGTGCTGTATTTCTAGTTCTTATGTAAAAAATATACCTTTTGTCTAATAATACCTAATTATATACTTACAAGTGTATGCTTATGTATACTTATACTGTTATCTACTTGTATCTACTAATGTTAAGCGACATTACTTTTTTTTGGAAAAAATATGCGTTGCTGTACCAAATTCACTTTTTTTTTTTTTTTTTTTTTTTTTAATGAATACATAAAAGACACCTGATTNTCCTTGCTTTGGAGAGGTGGTCACTTTAGGTGTACAGTAAAGCCCAGAACATAGCATGGGCTAATTTACCCTAGCTTTTGACAGAGTAAATTAGCTCACAACAGACTCAACCGTGTAATGCCACAGTTGTATCACCTCTGGTGACCTGTATGCCCTACTGAAGTTTATTCAAGTCTCTATTTGGCATTGATGTGTAGTCTTCTTCCACTTGTATTTACTTGTTTTCATTATTTGTTGTTTTTGTTGTTAAGATTTGGTTTTAATGGCATTTTACAATTTTAACTATTTCTCTTCCCCTCCCCCCTCCCCAAAGATCTTCAGTCTCGATCTTGGAGGTATATCTGCCATTGTACTGAATGGCTATGATGCAGTAAAAGAATGCCTTGTTCATCAAAGTGAAATTTTTGCAGATAGACCAGCTCTTCCCTTGTTTAAGAAGCTGACAAACATGGGAGGTAAGCACTAATGTCTTTTATATAAAAATGTCCTGTTTGTCCAATTTGCTGTAGCTGCTTTCTCTACTTCTTTAAAGATATTGTTTGCAAAGGATTGTCACTCTTGGACTGTGTTCCATAATAAGATGTGTGTATTTTTTTGTCTTGTTAACTAATTTTATTATCTTTTTATTTATTATCTTATGGGGGAAAAATAAAGCGTTGCATAAAATACTGTGTCGAAATATTTTTTCAGGCTTACTGAACAGTAAATATGGCAGAGGATGGACAGAACATCGCAAATTAGCTGTAAATACCTTTCGAATTTTTGGATATGGTCAAAGGTCCTTTGAACACAAAATTTCTGAAGAATCTATGTTTTTTCTTGATGCCATTGATACATACAAAGGCAGACCATTTGATCTTAAGCACTTGATAACAAATGCTGTTTCAAACATTACTAATTTGATTATTTTTGGAGAACGTTTTACATATGAAGATACTGAATTTCAGCACATGATTGAGATTTTTAGTGAAAATATTGAATTAGCTGCTAGTGCTTCTGTATTTTTATATAATGCTTTTCCTTGGATTGGTATCTTGCCATTTGGGAAACACCAGCGGCTGTTTAAAAATGCAGCTGAAGTCTATGACTTTCTTCATGAGCTTATTGAACGTGTCTCTGAAAATAGGAAGCCACAGTCACCTCGACATTTTGTAGATGCATATCTAGATGAGATGGATTGCAATGAAAATGATCCAGAGTCTACATATTCAAGAGAAAACTTAATTTTCTCTGTTGGAGAACTCATCATAGCTGGGACAGAAACCACAACGAATGTTCTAAGATGGGCTGTGTTGTTCATGGCACTTTATCCAAACATTCAAGGTAAGAACTTTGACATTTAAGGAATTGACACACTTTCCTATTGCAAATTTAAAAAGCTTTTTGGAAGTGGTGCAGTGATCTGTAGTTGTAACCACAAAGGAAGGTCTGTATATATTATTCTATTGTATCATTTACCAAATAAGCTTTTCACATCTGTCCATAGTGTATTTTAGATGCAGATGAAGAGGAAATCAAAAGTCAAGCATGATGATAAAATTTTAACATATTATTCCATAAACATATTTTATAAAGCTATAATATTTTTAATAAAGTATTTCTAATATGTTTCATTTTAGTGTTGTGATGCATTGTATTGGTTGGTAGATGTACTAATTTATATAGTTTATAAAATAATCATCAAATGCAAATAAATATGAAATTAAGNACTTTTGGAAGAACAAAAAAAATTAAAAAGACAGCAATCGATGTTTGAATGTCAGCCCAGCCACTTTGTGTAGAAGTTTGGATTGTAGAAGTGAACAGTTACGTTTCTTGTTTTACTGCCTCCACTTAGCTATGAAAATTGTATCGGTGTGTAGTTCAGCTCTCTGTATTTGGAGAAAGAGCAGCCTAGATAGCTTGGAAAGTTGCTGTTGTTTCTTTGACCAAAGACTGTTGCTGCAACAGCAATTTGGCGATCGTCATCATCATTTCAGAATGGGGTTAACATCACTACCCGTAGCTATAAGACTCTTGAGAGCTGAAGTTCTGCATAGATACTGTTATGTATGAAAGATTTTATTTTATACTTATGGTAGTAGGTGCATGACTCTATACCCTCTGATTTTCTCAGCTAGAATAATTCTTAATTTAAACCGGGTGGACAAAAATTAAATATTATTTTAAAATTGGAGATCAAATTTTGTATTTGTGTTGAAGGTAAATACAGCTTTACTTGAAAAAAATTCAAAGCAAAATATGATGATAATGTATGTCAAGACCTGACCTACTATGAACAGTGAAAATCATTCAGATTAAATAAAGAAGTTGATTCTGAAGCTCTTTTGTTGCAGCTATTATCATTACTTTTAAGTCCCATATTCACTGAGCTGGTTAAAATATCTGGGTAAGAAAGGATAACCAAAGTTTGCTCAAATATCTCTTGAGAGCTGTAACTTCTTATATACTTTATTTTCATTTACTCAACTCTTTTAGTTAGTTGATTAATTATTTGAAGACAAGGAAACTGATTAAGGATTAAAAAATAGGAAAACTTTATTCTAGCCTAGGATTAAATGCACGATCTAACAGGATTTGAGTAGTTATTTCTCCTAAGTATATCCCTCAAAGTTGTTAAAATTACGTGGCTTCAGCTCAGTAAGTACAGCCAATAACTTTTGGGGGGGGAAGTTTAAAACTGCAGTTGCTATTTTTTAACCAGTCAGCACTTTTCAGACTATTTAAAACAAATGGGTTTAAAAAAATCAAATGTTGCTTTTATGCTTGTGAGTTCCACTAAGTCATCTGTGTACTTTACACAGTATAATAAGAAAATCTACCAAAAAAATATTTCATAAAATGAAAAAATTAGAATCTGATTTCATAGGTACTTCAATTTTAGGAAGCATTTAGGGCTACAAAGATGATTAGGGGACTAGAACATCTCTCTTATAAGGAAATGCTGAGGGTCTTGGGTCTTTTTAGTCTGGAGAAGACTGAGGGGGGAACTGATCAAGGCCTATAAATACTTAAAAGGGTGGGTGTCAAGAGAGCCAGTCTTTTTTTCCATGGTGCCCAGTGACAGGACAAGAGGAAACGGGCACAAACTTGAACATAAGAAGTTCCATCTAAACATGAGGAGGAATTTCTTTACCTTGAGGGTGTCAGAGCACTGGAAGAGGCTGCCCAGAGAGGTGGTGGAGTCTCCATCTCTGGAGACATTCAAAAGCCTCCTGGACAAGTTCCTGTGCAACCTGCTCTAGTTGGACCTGCTTTGGCAGAGGGGTTGGACTAGATGATCTCCAGAGGCCCCTTCCAACCCCATATCATTCTTGATTCTGTAATTAGTCAATACAATATATTTATGCTTTACATCATATAAAAAGCCCAAATGCAAAAAAGTCTACTTAAAGTTTCTGATCAGTCTGTCCTTGCTCACAAACAATATTCATATCTTAAAGTGAGAACATCCTTATTCCCTCACTATTAACATCTGACCAAGATACTGTTTTTCAATAAAGATCAAGAAAACTTTGAAGTTTTGTGTCTTTTGTATACTGGCTAATTTGTAGAGATCTGCTTGCCTAAACCAAGGTCAGATCTTGTGATTATATTTAGTTTCTGAATTTTGATTCAAAATCAGTTAACCTGGATAAAAATAAAAATTGTTACCTTTCATTTATTTAGACTTTTTCTGTGATGTAGCTGTGTATTTGTACAGAATGTACTTTCACAAAGCTGCTTTTCACCTCTTTACTTTGATGTGAAATGTTATCATGTCATGTTGAAAAACCTGGTCATTCTGGTAGAAATTTTCTGCCATTGCCCCGATTTTCCTTATTGGTTCCATGTGAATTGTGAAAGCCCAGCTTTGTTTTAGTTAGGGGCTGTTTGGCAGTTTCAACAAAGAACGTGTATCAGGAAAAAGAGGAGGCAGTTTGAATGCCTTTGAGATTAATTAAATAACCCGTGAACTTAATTTTAAAAACAGCTTAAAAAAACAGTGATTGATTTTGTTCCATTGCGTTAATTTCAGACTCTTGTCCCTCTTCACTTGCACTGCATTGTATCAGATACTTTCAGTTTAAGAGTGAATGATTTTACACTGTGACAATTCTAAAGAATCATAGCAGAATTAGACAAATCCAAGTGCTATCTTTGTTCACTCAAGTACTTGACATACTTTATCTTTGCAATTTTTTGCTGGTTTCTTTAGCATTGAAGAGCTCCAGAAATAAAAATATCCACAAGCAAAGAAAAGTATGTTAAAAAACAATTTTACTGAGAATAATTACTTTTGAAATGAAGATTGATGTTATATATGCTAGTACTAATTCTTGCTATCAGGATAAGGAATACAGAATCAAAATTTAGAGGCTTATGAGCTACTATATTTTAGATGTTGTATGTTTTAGTATCCCTTTAAAAGTATGTATTTTGTAGCTTAAATTAAGAGAGAAAGGACAGTACACAATAAACATCAGCTTTTATTCCTGTTCCTACCAGGGCAAGTTCAAAAAGAAATCGACTTAGTCGTTGGCCCAAGCAAAATGCCTGCCTTAGAAGAGAAATGCAAAATGCCATATACTGAGGCTGTTCTACATGAAGTTCTAAGATTCTGTAACATAGCTCCGCTAGGTATTTTTCATGCGACTTCCAAAGATACCGTTGTGCGTGGTTACTCTATTCCTGAAGGCACTACAGTCATTACAAACCTCTACTCGGTTCATTTTGATGAAAAATACTGGAGCAACCCAGAAGTGTTTTTTCCTGAGAGATTTTTGGACAGCAGTGGGCAGTTTGTCAAGAAAGAGGCATTTATTCCTTTTTCTCTAGGTAAGAATGATTCCTTCCACTGTTTCTTTTCATAAGTCTAGAAATGTGTAACATGTAAGTTATGGAAATAAATCAGGAATGGATAGAATGATATAAAATGTCCATGGTTCTGATGGAACAGCTATTTTAAAGGCATTCAGTATAATGCACTCTGGACATAACACGTTTTAGCATAATATCTTTTATGTAGATAAAATCCTTATTATATAAACTAACAAAAAAGCACAGTATCTTTTTAGCTGAGTCTACACATGATGTATCATTGCAGTACATAAGCGTTATTCATTGCACAATTAATAGTTATTTGCTGCTAAATTCGTTACATAGAGGTGATTTACAAATCCAGCTTTCAAATTTCTGCACTTGGATCAGCACTAGAAATTGCAGATTTTATTCAGAACTAGCTTGAGGGTCAGCATGTAGCACTGCATTTCTGTCCTGAGGAAATATTCTGGTAGCCCTAAATAGTTACGGATTTGTCTTTTGATGCCTGTAGGAGGGGATAATTTACCTTACCTATGATTATTAACCTAAAAATCAAGTGTTCCATTTAAGCTAATGGCCAGGGCTACCTCCACAGCCCATAGAAAGACATAGCCTTGTGTAGAGGGTGACTTGGTTTACATATCTGGGATACTCTTTCTCCAAAAAAAATAGGAGCCAAGACAAGAGCATTCCCTTGGAAGATTGCACTACATCCTAATTGGCCTAAGTTAGATTTGATGAAGTCCGTCTTTATTGTGTATTCTATAAGGGTTTTTCTTGCCTGTTTGACGTTACCAGTTACAGATGTTGTTATCCATTCATCTCTGTCTTCCACAACCACATCTACTCCCTGTAACTAGTCATACACGGAATGAGAACTATTATTTAAATTAGCCTGGAGAAGAGAAGGCTGAGGGGAGACATTATTAATGCTTATAAGTATCTGAAAGGTGGGTTGAAGGAGGATGGAGCCAGAGTCTTTTCAGTGGTTCCCAGTGACAGGAGGAGGGGCAACAGGCACAAACTGGAACACAGGAAGTTGTATTTAAATATGAGAAAAAAATTCTTTCCAGTGAGGGTAACGGAGCCCTGGAACAGGCTGCCCAGGGAGGTGTAGAGTCCCCTTCTCTGGAGATTTTCAAGACCCACCTGGATGCAGTCCTGAGTGATGTGCTCCAAGCAATCCTGCTGTAGCAGGGGAGTTGACAATCTCTAGAGGTCCCTTCCAACTCTGACAGTTCCGTGATTATCCAGACCTGTTTCATATCTTTCTACTTACCAAGTTATAATAATTGCTAGATAATAATGATTGGCAGTAGATGTAATTAAGAAAACAGCATGGGACAAAGGCTAAAATTCACTGCATTTTTTTTTTAAAACTTCTTTGCTGTAGATTGGCACTTCAAGACAAGATAAAGTAGCTAATAGCTTATCTAAATACATTTGACAGAATTAGTTACAATGGCATTTGTCTAGTGAGAAGGACAAGTCCTTTAAAATCTGTTTCTTGCCATAAATTATCACCTTATTTACAGAAGAGGATAAGAACGGTCATTGTTATTCATAACTAGAGTGATAATGTAATTGAACACATTTGAAGTCTTTTCAAAATTTTCTGTTTGATCCAGGAAGAAGACATTGTCTTGGAGAACAACTAGCTCGAATGGAAATGTTTTTGTTTTTCACTTCATTGCTACAACGATTTCACCTGTGTTTTCCTCATGGCGTGATTCCCGACCTCAGACCAAGATTAGGCATGACATTACAGCCGCAGCCATACCTCATCTGTGCGGAAAGGCGGTGAAGAGGAGGGTCTAGATCGTCAGGTGGAGGACAGTGCTCCAAGTTGTAGCTCAGGATCCACTTTGCCTTCTATTTCTAAATGTGTTCATGTCAGGAGAACAAAAATTTAAAGGAATTGCAGATAAATGCTGACTACTTGCGTCGGAGTTAATAGTTGGGGTTTTTTTTACTTGCTTTTCACAAAAAAGCCTCAACCAAAAATGAGAAACACAACCTGTGTTTAAAGTTGATGTTTCCACTCCAGAAGTCTGTTTTGAATCGAACTTCTGATTCAGTTTTTAAATATTTAATTACTTAGCAAGCCATTTTACTTCAAAAAGATATTTTATAAACATGGAGAATATGGCTCAATATGTTTATACTCAGATTCATCCATGAAAATGTCATGTACAGCTAAGCTGTTCTATGTAATTTTCCATTAAATTTACATAGCTGAGAAGGTTTTAAAGGTATCTATTTAAATTTCTGTTACTCGGAATAAACTTATCTTTTCCAGCCTTGACAAACAAATTGTCTGTTAAAGTATTTTAGTCCTTCCTTCTCCTTGCTCTGTCTTCCCATTTGGTCGTAACTTTCTAATGAATCAGATAACTGTATGAATTCACTTTTAAGATCTTTTATGGCTTGCTTCTCATTTAGTAACATATTCAAAGTGTTCAGTTATTGCTGTACTCCTGACAATTACAGCAACCATTTTTGCCAGTTTATTGCATTTCCAGACATGTCCTCCATTGCCTCCTAACGCAAAGCATTATGTAATGATTAATCTCTGCCTAAGTAGTCTGGAAAAAGCAGTGGTTTTGTTACCAGAGTCGTGTGCAGCTATACTATGAGTCAAGAAAATCAGCTGCTCATGAGCCTGACCAGAGAAGAGATGTTTTTGGGAGTAAAAGAGTGTGGGGAGAAACAGATTTTAAATGGATTTTAAGCACAAGTTTTAGGCATAATGGCTACTCTTGACTTAAGCTAGCTTCGTTGTTTTATTCTTGATATCTCTTGCTTTGTGGTTATTGGAAGACAGGTATATGTGCGTGCAGGCCCTACAGGAGAACCTGACAGTCTAAATATGATGTGGTCAGTCCCCAGCATGTGGGGAGCAGTGAGGCCTCAGAATAGGGATCAGAACAAAACAGACACTGAGTAAACGGCTGTTTAAGGACAGGGCTGAATATTGGACATTGCTCTTTATACAGTTTATGCTTCAACTTGGAGTTACAGAAAAGTTCAAAGGCAGGAGTTGGTGATTTTCTGCTGACCTGGTGTTTTCAGTTTTTACTAAACTTCACTTCCTTTCTTTTGAAATAGCAACAGAGGAAGATCAGCGGTAATACTGGCCCACTCTAGATAATAGCCTATTGACTTAAGATGCAGCAAGTCCAAGTTAAGTTACTTACTCTGTCTGAGGATAGTCAGACCCACATCTCCCACAGAGAGCATCTCAACACGCATTCCTGGTGCTGTGAAGAGGTGGGGCAGGCTACTCCTCTTGCTGAATAACTGCCTCCCTGTAGAGAAGATTTAAGATTCAAAAAAGAGAGGAAGGAGAGAAGCTCGACTGCGTTGGGCACACCACGAAAGCTATGAATCAACCACTCCTAAGATATTGGGAAACAGTGGGGCTTAGGAGTCACGAGTGAGGCTTTTCTGGATACTTGTGTAAGTAGGTGTTGGGTGCTTGTGAAATGCTTAAGTAAAAATTTTTGTGGAATCTACCAAATTTAGGTGCCTTCAGTATGAAGCAATCCCAATCAGAAGAGCTTAGTGCTACAGCTGTGGATTTATGGTAATATCCCACCCCGTGCTCCTAGATCAGGCAGCCAGTCTTTTGTTAGGATCTAGGCTTGCCTTCTGGGTTGCAAGAACTCTAGGACATCCTTTGGTTAAAATGTAATTACAATAATTTTAATTGAAGTGGGGGGAGGATTAAAAAACTAAAAACACAGCGTTTGCTGAGGCCTTGCTCGAAATGCAGCTGGCCAGGGATAATTCCCTTTTGCTGAGGTATTTTGAGATCTAACTCCTGGGTAGTCTTTAATCCATTTAATGAGAATCATATTGATTATATGTCATTCTGGTTTCTAAATCAAACGCTTTATAAAAGCCTCAGAATATCAGTCCAAACATTTACCATTATCTGCCAACTTATGGTCTCATTTAAGCAATCAAGTACATTTGACAAACTGTCTTTTCTATAAATCTGTATCAGTATTAGTTATATTTACATGTTGCATTCTGTATCCACTGCATTCCCTGTTTTACCTCTGACTTAGAATTATTCTAATGGTCCAATTTAATAATCTGAAATACTGATATAATAGTAGTTTTTCCAGTCCTCTGGAATTTCTCTGTTGTTTCAAGATTGATCAGTAATCACCAGCAGTAGCCAGACAGATGTTCAGAATTTCCAGATGATAAATTTCTACAGCTGAAATATCTAGCATAGCTGGCTTCTATTTAATATTGTTCAGGGATTAAAGCTTGATCTATTAACCAGTATATCTTTTTCTGGTTGTCGAATTTAAGGATAAAAAAAGTAATGTGTTGAAGTAAGATCATTTCCATTTGCAGAAGTTTTTCCTATCTGGCTTTAAGTGCTTTGGATTAAAACAATGTGTCCAGATACTGATGGAAAGATTTCTTGAAATTTAAGTGGTAACCTCTCCTTTTCTGTACATTAATGCAATTTGTCGAGCTCTTGGTTTTGCCATTTTCTGTGCTTTTGGTTTCACCATTTTCTGCAGTTTTATTCCCTCCAGTATTTACAATCTTCTCAATTTTATCTTTGGCAGAGTTATCTCTTTCAATTCCTGCTGATAGTTTAGAACTGGAAGCACAGTTTCTACATGGGGGTGTATCACAACCACAAGAAGAAACTTTCACATACCTTCTCTGTAACTCCACTGCTGTTCCCAAAGGCAGAGACTTTTTGCTGTGAACACGGCTAAAAGTGCATATTCAACTTGACTTTGCTGCTCTTAATCCCTGTACAGTTTTGAATCATTCTTTTTTCTACGTTGTCCTGGTAAAAGATCCACTTCAACATTTTTTCTCTGCTTATTAACCCAGCCTCCTCTTAACAACTGTTCTATGTGCTTGTGGACTCATTCCCCTTTCTTTTTCTGACTGACAGCAAAAGTGCTGAATTTTCCCCACACCAGGTTTTCTTGCAAAGGAAATTTCAGTATACTCCAAGCAGGAGAACAGTTCTGCAGCCACAGTGTAGGCAGTGTTGATAACTACTGTACACGGAAGACCTGATGTGCTGGAGGAATTTAGCACTGCCTCTATTCTGTGGTACTTAGCATCTTTCTCCAGATTTTCCTTGTCTGTAACTAGGCTTGACCAGAGCCCAAGGTGAATCTTTCTGCAATTTTTTTTTGCTGATCCCTCTGTAAGCATCATCATTGTGCTTCCGATACAAGATCACTCTCTTTTCTAGTAATGCTGCAGAAGTTATGAGATGGTAATCCTGAAAAGAATTCAGTTGATTTACATTCATTTCATACACTTGCACTACAATCTATTAATTTCACAGAGTATGTTTTTGACCTCCTGTGGGCCAGATCCAATATCAATAGAAGGAAGGTCTTTCCTTCTGGACTCTGGCCTTTTTGGACATGTCCAAATATAAATTCAGATGTCTATGAGCCAATGACACAGGAAACAGGCATAAGATGAGGAAAATCTATATTGAAAAGCTGTAATTCTAAAAGAGCTTGGGATTCATAGTGGGTTGTTAGTTAAACATGAACTTTAACTGTGCAGCCAAAAGATCTTGTACCGATAGAATATTGAGTGAGTGTACAGAAGCTATATTTGTATTTGGTGCTGGCACAAGCGTCCCTTGAATACTGTGTCCTGTTGTCTATAACGGAAGGAGCATTTTAGAACATGGTAGTGTTCCTCTAAAGCTGTAAAAATTACTAAGAATATGCTTATGCTATATATTCTGGATTGCTGTAAGATACTTCTACTGAATTATTAGCTGACCAAATAGTATGTCATCATATCAGGGCAGCACCATGTCTAAGCTTCCATTTCTGAATGATTTATTATTTCAGACTTGGTGACACACTGTCCCTGTTAGAAAATATTTGGGTAAGTTGGAGGCTCAAGCATGTCTCTAGAATATACACCACAGAAATGTAGAACATCCTAGCTAGCGACACATTGAAGACAATCCTTTTGCTTGGTTTACCAAGTGACTTTATTACAGTCTACAGCTACCTAATCCGAGAACAAGAAGTTGATAAAAGATCTCTTCAGTAAGCAGACAAGAGTATAAATAGAAGTCAAGGTGAAATATCTTTAAATTAGGAACCAGCTGAATACTTTGAAGAGCTTTAGATGAAGAATCAGGTATATAACTAGCAGTGAGGGGAGTCATTCCTGAATTGTTACAGAAATTTTAAAATCAGTCATCAGGCCTTTCTCCTGTGCTCTGGTTCTAATTTGCACTGTCTTCAGCATGAGAAGTAAATGACATAAGGCTACAGAAATCCCTCCTTTCTCAGTCACCAGCTTATAAAATTTACTGTTTTCTCTGAACCTCTGCCAGCTATTCAGGTGTTAAAGCTGCCAGAGCTCACATAGAAAGCACCTCTTTTCTTCATTTAGTATGTTGTCCTGCTACACCATTAGATTCTGAATCTAATGCTGATTCAGGCTGTCCAAATTGTGAAAAAAAACCCTATTAATTTGCAATTTTTTTTTTAGCTTGAATTAAGCCTAATTGTACAAGCACTAGTGAGTGGATGAGGTAGATCATGCTGTCATTAGGATAGCACATTCACCTGAAAAGTACCAAGTTCGGAGAGAACATGACAAAAACCAGCCAAATCACTTCGAAAAAGGGGTGAAAATAGTATTATGTAAATTTTGCAGCAATGCATTGGATGGGAAAATATAAGAATTAATGACAAATGGGGAAGAAAAAAAATCATCATGGTGAAGATGCCAGATTGGAATTTATCTTGGGGTAAGATAGATGGAGTGATGAAAACAGAAGATAACACAGCCAAGTACAGTGAACTATTGAGTAAAAGGTAAACTCTCAGTATAAACTGGTCCGTGAAGCTGCAGACCTGCATTTTCATAGCAGCTAGATGTCTGAGGTGTTTTTTTGGCATTGGGCCTCATAATTTGTCTAATCATGATCAAATTAAACTTCCGTTCTGGAAATAGTATGTTACTCTGTCCTTTCATACAATACACCTTGAGGATCAGCAGGTTCTTCCATTTCTAGATTATCCCTTTAGATATTTTTGAAGGCTGTCAGCTATCTTGATGTCAATGTGATTAGAATTAGGCAGAACCCCTACTCCGAGTTGTCGTTTCTTAGGAAGACTGCCAGACTTCAGGAGACATTACGTTTGTTACATTCTTCTGAATAAGTAACATTGCAAATAGATTAAAGCCATTAAAATAATGGAGCGGCTCAGTAAAGTGAGATCTAATCCAATAGTTTACTATTACTGCAGCAGATGGCTGCTTGCCTAAAATTTTACATGTGATATATACCAGCCCACAGTAATATACCAGAAAACAGAATAAACTTACTATTTATTGCCTTGCTGTTTTCACGTGCTGACTTCCTTTTCTACACCTGTACTAAAAAACCTTAAAATAAATATTTTTTATTTGTATAAGGAATGACTTATCGGAAGCATGAAAAAAATACTACATCTAAACAAAACGAGCTTTTTACATTACAGTTGATTTGTTAACCTGCTTAACCACGTTAATCCCACTATTAACATCTAGACAACAGGGTCCATGCTGTATGCTCTATGGACATTTTTATACCCTCAATGAAACAAAGGAGTAAAGGATGGCTCAGCTGTTCTTCAGGTCTTTCACTAATACAGGTAATCCTGCTAGGGTTTCATATCAAGAAGGAAAGTAAGTTAGGTAATAGAATCACTATGGATATAACATCTTAAAGAATTCCAGTTATTCTCAGGTATCCATATACATCGCTGTTTAAGGAGTCCAAATGCCCTTTTTGTTCTCCTCAACTTGCACAATAAGCTCAGTTAAAATAATAATGCTGGTGAAGGTGTCATTTTTCCAGGAAAAACATAGATACTGATGCCCTTTCTTGTGCCTATATAGGTCAGGAAGTTAATTTGTCCTTTCTAGACGCATAGAAGTTGCTCTTTAAAGCCCCTCCAAGGCATCTTCAGATCTTGTTCCACTGTATTTTATGTTGTATAAAGACATACTGTTTCTCTCTCAAAGAATGTACAGTCTAAACTGGCAGTATAGAGGAGGACACGTAACATACCTTAATATCGTGTTTACTTCATGAAATTGTAGATAGTCTATAGAATACTCAAGTTCTTCATGTCATAATGAATGCCATGATTATATATTTGAAAAGAGATTGTAAGAATAATTCATTGTTGATTGCAACAAAACTCAGTGCTAAGGGCTAAAATGTATCTAAACCCCCCACTTGCTTAAACTAAACCACTTTGTAAGCACCCAACACCTCCCAATGTCTTTAAGTATGCACTTTCTTAAGATCTACAGAGAACCACGTAGCTTGAACAATATTTAAAAAGCTTTAGCAGACGAACTTTAGACAATCGTATTTTTTTAAACACTTTGGCCACTGCATTTCCATTTATTCATAAGGTGACGATTAGAAAGAATCTTAACTCTGGCTGAGCTTCAAACCTTGTCTGTTTTTTCAAAAGGATTCTAGATCTCTCCCTCAACAAATAAAAATACTGTTTGTGGTGGGAGACGTGGTAATAACCAGTTAAACACTCAGTAACTGAAAAGCTTTTAATATTCACTGAAACAGAGATTCAGTTGATGCATCCAATTCCTGTTGTTTGAATGTTATTTTTGACCATTTTCTATCATTGTGCATATTTTCTTATTGGTATTTAAAGTGATCCACGTCAGATGTCGTCTTTAGTACCAGTATTTTAAAAAGAGGTCCAGAAAGAATCTCAGTAAATCATGCAGTTCACTTATCTGACCCAGTAATACATTTTTCTGAAAGCTGTTTTTCAGACTTTTTTATTTTATTTTTAAAGACTTGGCTTAATACTATACTCCAAGGCAATCTATCTCAGCGAGTCACAGCTCTCTCAATCCTTAGACAATTAACCATAGTCAGCCTGAATCTTTCTTACTTCTGGTCCTAAACACTGAAAGCATTACTCTGATTACTTTGCTCTTTGAAGCAGCCTTATTCAACACTTAAAATCTTGGAATATCTCACTTAAGTCTCTTTCTCTAGACTCAGAAAAAAAATCTCTTGAATTAATTTAATCTCTCTCCTTCTCTTTAGGCCATGTCTTCTACATTTCTGGTCAGTTTTACTGGTCTGTACCAGAATTCTGCAATCTATCTGATGGACAGATACTCTTCCTTGGGTGTGACATCCAAAATTAGCAACAGTATTTTGGTAATGCCTTATTTATGATGAAGAAAATTATTACAAATCCACTCTCAAAGATAAATAGGAGGCTTCTTCATTAATTTCTCTGACTGAGAGAAAGCTTAGTTAATACATGAGTCAGATAAATTGGCAATATCGCAGAGTTTTATAAATTCTAGTAGGAGGAACGTCATGATAATATAAAGAGGGGTACACTAAGTTCATTTGAATGACCGCATATATGAGCAAGTTTTCACATCTCACTGGCACAGGTGACAAAGTCTGCAGTCTGCTCCCTGTGTGCAATTTGTAACGACAAGCTTACCTTTTGGATTTTTGGTATAATACTTGCATTTTAAGGTAAGCATTAGTCTGTGTTATATATGCAAGTAAAATCAAAAGACTTTGATCTCATTCAAGGTGCAAAGGGTTCTGCTGATCTGGAGAAATGAGTCAGAAGTGACTCATCACCTTTTTTGGCAGGATGTTTAGAAAATGAACAAATCACAAGGTGAATGGAAGGAATGGTCCCTCACCATTTTTTAAAAGCTCTATCGGTTTCATGTCACACATTTCTGTTTTTTCTGAAACCTGACAGATAAACCAAAAGGCAGAAGGTTTCTCCTCTGTGTAAGACTTTTACTCTCTTTACTTAGACTTCATGGATTGTAACATTCTGTGAGGTAATAGCAGAACCTGTCATAGAAACCAGTGGCTACCACCTGTGATCTCTTCAAGTACAGAAATCAGAAGATGACTCATGTTGTACAGAATCCAAAAGAAGCCTTCCGGTCAAATATTTCTGATTGCCTTGTGCCCTTTTTAAAGGGTGCCTGTAGTGTCACACAGAACCAAGTAAGTGTCAATCACTTGAACACATTAAGCATCCATTATTCAGTAAACTGACTGTATCACAACAATAGCATTTAAAGTCAGCCTGGTTCTGGGCAGATGTATCAATGTATGTTTTTAGTACCAGGGCAAGCAGTTTCTTCTTCACTGGAACCACTTTATAGATTAATGCTATTATTAACAAAACACTCAATTGCTTGTTACTCTATTTATTTTTCTTTTTGTAGTGCAGATACAGAAATGAGACTAACCGAAAGTATAATTTCAAGTCTAATCCAGAAATGTCTTAGACAAATGAGAGTAACAAATGGACAACAAAACGATTGAGACAGATTGCTCAGTTCAGAGTTACGTATCTTATCAGCTGGATTGCTAAGAATGGGGGGGATGCACACTATGCCAGGGGAGTCACTGCCAACTAGAAATTCAAGTGCATTGGAAAATTTATTCTATGGCAGCTTAGTCCATAAATCCATATTTTTCCTATTTCCTCTGAAAATTTACTCAGGAAATCAGGTCTTGTGCAAACGTTGTTAATTTGGACTTACCTTAAGCAATGTTACACCAGTCCTCTCCTCTCAAACTTGCTGTCTACCTTTGTCATGGAGGAAGAACTCACAGGAAGAAGATCCAAGTAGTTTCTTTTGACTAGTTTAGCACACCACCATAACATTGAGAGGTCTCCAGAGGCATGGAGGGAATCGGGTCCCTACAGGAAGCTTCATAGTCTCGTTCTGTATGCACTGTACACATACGAGCAAGTAATCCAACATACATCATAAAAGAAAGCAATAAGAAGATGGGAGACTCTTGATAAGAAAGGGGCTGAAGACTTTACTTAAACCTGAGAATATTAACCATAAAAGGTACGGCTACTGTAGCAGCATAAACTCCAGTGTAGCCTAATTTGGCCTCCTTCTTCACAAGTAAAGTGATGAGTGTTGCTTTAGAAAGTATTTTGGATGTTCTTTTGTGTGCTTTTCTGTGCTCCTTATATTCCCTTGGTAGCTGTGAAGTGTGATCACAGATTTAAAGTGGTTGTTAATTTCTCAGTGGGTTGTTACCAGAATAAGAGTGATTGCCTTATATGGAGATATATTATTGTTAACAACAGGTCAATCAACAGTCAAATGACCCTCCATCACTGTGTTTGAAAGACACCTTCAATTACAGTTACATCCAATTCCACAAACATGCCCTGAAACAACCTTTGATGATGTTTGTATGTTCTTTTACCCTTGCTCTTGGAGTAACAACGTCACATATTACATACAATAAATAAATAACATTCATTTTAAGGTGGCTTTTCATAATTAAACATGTCTTGGAAGGAAGCTATTGTAACTTGAAAATATCTGGTTGGAAATACATATTGGCATTACAGTATATTAAATACTGAGGTCTGTTACTTGTTTCAAAATAAAAAAAAGTTTCAGTATTTCTAAAGAATTTAAGAGAAACCCAAGACAAAAAAGTTGCTGGCAATGTTGTCACCAGATATTAATGCTGCCAATGCTTTAGTAAAAGATAAAATGTTATTTTTACCTTCTTATTCTTTCTTGATATTAATTTTTAATAATAATTTTTAAAGGAAACTAAATTGAAAACTGTAATGTAAAATAATATTACAGTAACTTTAGACAAGCTCATTTGTATATTTTTTTAAGTCAGAGCAAAAATCAAACCAAACAGTATTAAAGTGATTCTTTTACATACGAACACAACAAAATGCTGAGAATACAGCATACTGAAACAAGCATAATTTCTGTAGTCTTCAAATTATCTGTTAGAACAATATATGGACAACAAATGTAAAATACAAGTGAATGATCAGTAAGTGCCAGCTTCAATAGTGCAACTTTTTATTAATGACTGAAATATCTGGTTTTAACACTGCTCACGTTACAGAAAAATGCAGTGATAGTAATAATGGCAGCAAAGGGGGATTTGGCACTGAATATATAAAATAGCAAAAGCATTTCTCAGTGGTCTTCTAAATGGATCAACAAAAGCTTATTGGTGGAAAATAAAAAAAAAGAATTCCTTTCAGGTATTTAAACTGGCCAAAGAGCAAAATAAAAATCTGTTTGTGTAAAATAGTGCAATACACTTGACACAAGGTTATCTTAGGAATGTTAACTTTTTTCAAAGTCAACTGATGTAAATGTAAACACAAATATGCCAAGATACATTTAGCAACTTGCAAGTGTGTGCCTTTGTTTTTATTCAACTGCACAGCATACAAATGTTTAGTAATAAAAGGTGGACTTTTAAAACTAGCTGACACACCTGTTGCCTGATTTATGGTTCTTTTTTTTTTCTTTTTCAATTAGACCTACAATGGTAGTGTTCCTAAAAATACATTTGTGTGGAATGTCTAGTTTTCTTATTTAAAAACTCAACAATCTAAAAAGGTAATATAGTATTGTGATACTTATCTTACTTTTAGGCTTCACACAAAGTTTTCACATTTTGCTTTCCATATGTATTTTTCAGGATGTACATCAAACTTGAAGGCAATATAAGCTACGTCCGTGATGGGAGAAAATATGTGGGGCATCTTATAATACACTAGCCATTTTGAAACAATAGTTCATGTCTTTTTCTCTTTTCTTTAACTCTTTAATTCTCCTAAAATTTTACATACAAAGAATAAATGAAATATCATCTTACTTCCTTAAAATTTAATACCGGAAATTGGTGTAAGATAAAAATCTATGTTGTGGTTGACTTGTTTTCAAACAGGAACCTGAGTAAGGGTAGGAAACATAGCATTATGACTAAAAGAATATGATTTCTTAATAATTTAAGTAGCGGAATAGGTTTTTAATGATCTACCATAAAACAGCAAGGCAAAATATAATGGCCTTGTACTCACTGAATTATCATGAACACCCACTGCAAACCTGAATATTTTCTGCAAAAATAAAACATCAGATTATGCACAATAATAAAAAGCATCAGAAATAGATGCACCTGGATTTTTTTCCTTTTTTTAAACCACAAATATCAGAATTCAGCATTTATGTCACAGTCCTTGAACAGTTGCTCTGAGATGACTACATTAAGCACACTACTGCACTAAGTAGACACCCCACAACGGGCTTGCACTGCAACAGTAACATAGTTTTCATATAGGCACAGACTTTTTCTTATTCATGTTCAAAAATAACATGAAATAAAAAACTCAAGACAACATTAGGATTCATCCCACGTTTCCTTTTTAGCAGAAATTCTTGACACTTTGGTAACTGAAGTCACTGAATGTATTTTAAAAACTGCAGGTACCTCAAGGAAAAGAAGAGTTCCATATTCAGCAAGGCAGCATTATATCAGAATATTTTATACCAACTAAGGCATAAAGAACTTTGCATCAGGGTATACAATACTCAATCTTTGAATAAAGTTTCATATTCTGTGTGGTGAAAGTGCATAGGAGTGGGATTCCACCGGAGTAGAAAGAATCCTCTCACAGTATTAAGGCCTTTCAATTTTATGTGAACTGTGTCAGGCAAAAGTCAGCACAGTGAAAAAAAATAGACAATCATCATACTGGACACCACTGAAGTTTTCTTAGCATGTCTTGTCTTCTCCTACTTGTCGCTCATCTTCTTCATCAGCTTCCTCAATAACCTGAATTTCATCTGCCTGAGGTAAAGACGAGATCTCAGTCAGCAGTTTAGCTCCTTCAGCTTTACTTTTTTCTTCCTCTTCAATCACTGTCTTCCATATTTTGTGATTTTCACTGAGATGGTGTATTAGCTGGCAAAATATTCGTCTCCCTTTTTTTCTTTGAGCTTCTGTAAAATTATAAGCATATTTGATTGTTTGAGATACACATACAAAACCAATGGCATGTTGTAAGAGAAATGCAAATTTGAGCAAAAAAATATGGATGCATAATCAGGATATTTAAATAGTGATGTAGCAAAGGATAACAATGAGTTTCTGTTTCAAATTGCAAATCTCCGTGTACAAACAGAAATTTTTTTAAAACAGAAAAATTCATGAAGCAGCATAATTGCAAAATGTACAATATTTCTACTACACAATTTCAACCACCATAGCTATGTCTGAATCTATTAAATGACAACTATATGTGCCAAGTGAAATATAGAAACCTACTTAAAATGAGTTCATCTTCCATTTCTTCATCATCACTCTCTAACTCTGCTTCATCATCATCTTCAATACTTTCTGCATCCTCCCCCTCTTCATCAATCCATTCTCCTGGAAGCAAGCCAGCTGCATTATATGAATTACAAAGGGGGCCAACTATGTGAGTTATGAAAGATTCTTGCAGTTTTGCAAGCTGTGGAGAAGAACGATCCATGAAGGGGCTTATAGGTAATCCAAGACTTGCTTCTTCATCACCCTGAAAAACAAATGAAAAAAATTATCGAAAACTTCTCACAAAATTAACTTCAAATTTTTATTCAAAAGATTACCTTTAAGGAACCAAGTAAACATCTAGAGGCAATAATAGTATAGACTATGGAATTAAAATTTAATGAGGCTGATTTAAAATGAAGATACATAATGTCTCAGAGTTGCATAGCCCATAATCCTTCCCTTCAGCTTTGCTGCGAGATAGCCTTGGTGCATGGATGGAGACCTAGTTCTACTGCAGCTCCTATTCATCTGCCTTTACAGGACAGCTTCATGGCAGGCAGAGATTTGACTTCAATTGTGGAGCTGATGAAGAGAGAAAATGTGAAAGTAATCAGCTAAAGTAAGGCATTCTGATTAACAGCTTCCCCCAAAAGTCATAGAATGAAATGAACTATCACATCCAGAAAAAAGTGGTTTGGTTTGGGTTTGTTTTTTTTTTTCCCCATTTTATAAATCAAAGAAGAAAAATTTGAACAGTTGCTCATACACAACTGAGTTATAATCATTTATCTCAGCACATCCGTGGACCTGATTGTTTTAAGAAAAATATTTTCCCTAAGGGAAACTTACTGAGATCTTACAGTACGTGTAAGCACTTCATAATTATTATTGCTATTGCTTCAAGCTCTCAAGTGATTTTGTTGTTACTTTTATCTTCTTTGTTTGAAAAATATTTTTCAGTCCCTGGTTGTTGCCTCATAAATAGTTAACTCCTCACAAAACTGACTACAGAAAAACAACATAGTAGAAACCTAGAATATTTCAGGGGACTTACAGAAGTTGTAATTGAAAAAACAGGCAACAAGTTTTCAGACTTTTTTGCAGTTAACAAAGTTCCACTATAAAAATCCTACTTACATTTTAATGCTGTTGGTTACTAATGTGTATTTAACGTATTTAAACTTGAAAGTTTTGAAATATCTTCTGTCCTTGCACTAAGAGTTAGTGAATATACACTTCCACTGCTGTGGATTCTATCCATATTCTTTGATATAGAAACATTAACTTCCCAAAGTGAAATTAACTTCCCAAAGCAGAAGTTATTTTGGTTTACCAGCCTGATCATGAGAAAAAAAAAGCCAAAAACCCCCTGCCTAGTATCTGAAAAAAGGACAATATTGGCAGGGAGCTTGTTTTCAAGCTGCTAACACAATTGATAGGAAGTAAAAGATGATGTTAGTGTGCTACATATAAAAATAAACTTTCAGTATGCAGAAACAGAAGATGGAAATACCTTACTTAGAGATTTAACACAGGGAATAATGTTTGATTTAATTATACATTTGGCAGTGCAAAAAATTGATCATCTGCCTGTCATTCAATAAAATGAGTAAATGACACTCTCCATACCCACCTGTTCATAAAATTCATTAACAATGCCTTCTGTCCATTTCAGATGTAGCTCTCTAACTTTTGCTGGGCCATTAATATCTGCCAGTTTGATGCATATTTGACAGACCAGTAGGCGATCGTTTTCATTGCTCCATTCTATACCATGACTGTTGATATCATTGACCTGGGTTGTGCACATACATTTTTAAATTTAAGTTAAAAATATTCATCAATGTTATTTTTTTTCAGGCTTTCAACAACAGATACTTGCAATAATTTTTCTATATAATTTTGTGTCTTATAGAGTAAAAGGAAAAAAAAAGACATTTACTATCTTTTAGAAGATGGAAATGTGAGATATGACTGAGGTCTCCTGTGAGCCCCCATGTCATACCTGCCAGGCTTATTACGTAATCTACAAAACTATCTAGAATTGGTTTGTAAAAAGGAAATACTGTATTTACATTTTTTTAGTAACTTAAATTTAAATAATATGAAACTTTAAATGCAAGTTTAAATGCAGTACTAAAAATAACTGAGTAGCAACACTAACATCAGTTTATCATGAACAGCTCAGCACAGACACCAAAATGTAACAAACCTTGGCATTAAATTCTGCAAGGAAATCAAAATGTTTCTTGAGATCTGTGGCAAGGATTGCTTCAATCACTAAGAAACGAAAACGCTTGAATTCTACATGATCAAGATTTGATAAAAAATTGTATTCTGGTTGTGATAAGAAAAGATTCCAGGCAGAAGCAGCATGATGATTTTCTAAGACTGATCTGTCATTGTAGAGAACAGCCTACCAAAAAAAAAAATAAAGAGAATCATAAATGGGAGTAAAGATTTAAATTTATAATTGAATATTCTGAAGCTTAAGGGCTAGTCAGAAACAAGTCTTTATAAAAAAAACCCACAGAACTATTGGAAATGACTGTTTGATTTCTAGTTTTGAGGCAGATGGGAAGAAAACAAACAAACCAAAACAATTAGCAAGGTTTTTTCTTTCCTTAGAAGTCCTAAATGATATCTTAGTGACATCTACATTCACACTGTAGCCACACATATACAAACCACTTAAAAATGTAGAATTTGCACTCCTGGCAGTATGTGTGGAGTATGCACACTGACATAAAAACAACAACAACAAAAAACGGAACAAAAACCAAACAAACAAAAAAAAAGCCCCAGAACTAAGTATATGCTTTAAATTCCTCTTAATCCCAGTATTGTTTAAAAAAATAAAATAAAATTTAAAAAAAATCATGAAAAGAACTCCAAAGTATCTAAGAACCATGGTTAATGCAAAATGGTGTGGAGTATCACTAGTTATCAATGTGCTATGTCTAATGTTGATGAACACGTGATGAACTGCAAATGAGTTAATTAAAATATTAAAACACTAGTAGTTTTTACTCTCATCTCCCATGTTTATACAAAACATCCTAGAAAATATTTAATTGAATATAGATTAAATAGGACCTGAAAATAATTCTTTGGAAACCTACAAAACCAAATCTTTATATATTGGGGAAAGGAAGACATTATTAACAAAATGAATATGTTTATTTTGGAAAATTGGAAATGAATGTCTGCACTGTTTGTTTTTATTCTTCCTTGTATAATGTATACTGCAGGAGAAATACACAACTGTCTACATCTTACACTTTTTTTGTGTTAAAGAAGTGTTGAAAGCTGGCTGGAAAGTCTCTATCTTTTAAAGTCTCCATCTTTTAAAGTCTCCATCTGGTGACAAGTTGTATTGGTTTCTGATTTACAATTATTATTATGGTTGCAGCTGCTGATGTTACGATTAAGTTTCTTGTCTCTAATTTATTAAGAGACATCCAAAGAGTCATCATAAATATTCTTCCCTAGTTAATATTCCACTCTTTAGATTAAAATAATTCACCATGCAGTTTAGGAATCTTTTCTTCAGTGCTTTTCCTTCCAATTCTTTCCAACCCCCTCCACCTTCTTTTTCTTAGCTGCTATTTTGTTTCCTTTACCTCTTTTATCTTTGCCGTTTAGACCCAGAAGAGCATAGCATCTCTCTTTCTACTCTCTAACAATAAAGCTGAATGTGGGAGATAAAAGCAAGCATACCTTGCTAATTTCTGTTTATTTTACTCACCCTGCCTTAAAGGTAAAGGCTATTTGCCATAAAGGGCTAATTGGAAACACAGAGATTCGGTGATGCAGTTAATTGCACTATTAGAGGAACCTGTGTTTTTATGGTAATTGCAGACACCACTATGATTTCAGAGGACTCCAACAGTGTAAGATATCCAAGAATTAGCTGCTTAGACAGACCAGCTCTCTATGAAATAATTTTTCTCTCATCTTCATTGATTTATGTTATTATTTTCAATTTTGTAAACTGAAAATTATTTTTACACACATACACATCCAATAGGTACAAAACACATTAGAATTTATCAGGGGAAAGAAAAAATAGTACACAACTTAAGGACATATCCATTTCCCTGTTCCTTAAATTGGGCAAATGATCCTAAACAGCATACAGCAGGGATATAGAAGAAGAAAATTTTCATTATTCTGATTTCAGATACAGACAAATAATTTTCTGGTTAAAGAATTTCTTACTTGAGGTGCATTGGTAGCCACTAGAAAGGCATTTGTACGACCAGGATGATCATAATCATGCATGGCAGCTGCTACATATAAAGCCATCAATTCCAAAGCAGGAATGTTTGATGCCAGACAACCATAACTATCGTCAGCAATAGAACAACTTTTTGAAGAAGTGTAGCTGACCGGAACAGGGGCAACACCACTGGTTTCATCTAGGAAAATTGAAAATACAAAAATAAAGAATTTTTTAGAACATAATTTCATTCATATTTTTCATACATTCTAAATGACTCAGCCAGAGATTGTGAACACAATCCTAATATAGTTATGCTTGTAACTGTAGAGCAGAATAATCAGCAAAGAAAGAGTTATACTTTAAATAACAAGTAAAGCTATTTGTTTATAGATAACTAGTAATTTTGAAGGAAAGTTGAAAGAAGGTTGCTTCAGAGGAAAATTTCATCAAGCACAGAAAGCAATCCAGTGGAACAAGGGACACTGGCCGTTTCTTCTATGTCTCTTGATTGCAGTAAAGTTGTTATTTAGATTAGAAAGCAACCATAACATAGACCCTTTTAATAATAAAATGCACTTGTAGGTATTTGGTCAATGGGAGGGAATGAAGAGAAGAAGAAAAACTAGCAAAAATGTACATGTCAGAGTCCAAACTACAGATCATGGAAAATCCACATGGATACCAACGGTTACACAGTACTGTTGAAGTAACTTCTTTGCCGCCTTCTTACTGTCATGCTGCAAAAGCCTTCCTGCTGTTATGCAGACCTGGAATTTGATTTCTTTCTTAAAATGACAGCACTAAAAAAGCATTCTACATTTTCTCTCCAACCTCATTAAGGCCAAGAAAGGATCAATCAGCAACTCCCTTAGTATTTCTATAATTTGCCAGTTTCTTGAACATGCAGACCTCTAGAAAAACCTTGGGGAGGACTGGAAATTACTGCAAAAGGAACTACACCCACTAAGCTAGAAATATTTGCATGATAAGGAGACCCACAATTTTATTCTTCTCTTTCCCCTGGACAAAGTCACTACTTTGTAAAACAAAAAATAGGCAAAAAGCAACAGTATTTATTTTGTCCCTGCGTAATAAATAATAAAAAGGGTCTCTTTTGCCTTAAAAGAATAACTGAGGATTAAAAAACCTAGTAACATTTATACTGGAGGACTTCCAAAGCAAGCAGACTATAATTTCTTATTTAATTTTACTTTTCTGTTAAGGGAAACAAAAGCATTTTTATCATTTTTCTTTCCTGCAGTCAAGTCTCCAGTCCCAACCCTTTCAACACTTAGAGAAAGAAAATACAATAGGGTGCATAAAGTGGATATGGGCAAACTTGGAAAAAAGAGAAAGGTGACAACAGAGGGGCTAATTAGTAAGCACACTCAATACAGTTCCCCAATTACTTCTTAAGATTACAGCCCTTTAAAAGCCATATGATTTGCACCTTGGCATTTTTTGCTGAACAGTTCTCAGAGAGTTCTTGATTTCTGCATTTTATTTTTCTTAACTACATATATTTTAGTATAGAAGTGCATATTTAGATTAATTATATTTTACTTACAGTATGTATGTTAGTAAAAACTATTAATGTAAATTTAAGTTAGTTCCACAAAGTCACAGACAACACAAAAGCAAGTTTCATTACAACTAATGCCATACAAAATTTGAATTTGAAGTCTTTATTTCTCTTTCAAGGAAGCTCTTACGCAGTTTTTGTTAGGATAGTCAGTTCAGTGCCTGAACGTCTGCATGCACTATCTAATACAGAACTCTGAAACACTCATTTGTACACTGAAACCATTGAGGGCTTCAATTAAGTTAAATACTTTGACTTCGGTATTTTTTTTTTTGATCTATTTAATTTCCCAATAAAGTTAAGAAATATCACTTTAATGGATTTCAAATGCTAAAAATATGCTGACTATAGCAGTATACAGAGGTTTCATTAAGCATAGAAACTTTATTAAGTGAACCTGTATTCTTGGCTACCAAACTAAACACTACTCATCTAATATTTTTTCTAAAAATCTACTGCACGGTATTTCTGAAAGGTCCACACTAAAATTGTGATATTTCTAGTGCCTGATATTAAAATTAAAAATAAATAAATAAATATATCTGAACGATAATAGTAATTAGATGTTTTCTTCCAGAATCATTTGCTTTACCTACTGTAGTTGTATAAGAAACATTCTTAGAGCAAAAGAAAGAATATAACCCGTGTGAATACACACCCATATCGCTTTCCATTATATGCTCATTATGTATTTGCTGAAATCCAGGAACAGGCCGTGTTGTCAGATACCATACTGCATGAAGAACATCTGTGGCATGTATACGATTGTGATCTGAAAGTTATCAAAAGATAATCAAAAATATTATGTGAAATATAATCAAAAGGAACAAAAAGAAGAAAATTTAACATGCCAGATTTACTCCTGAGGAGATTTTGCTGACATATAAAGGAAAAATTGAATTTAAATTGTTAGCAGAGACTGTATCACCAAACGTTTTTAAGAGACAAGTTAGATAAGTATTGAACATCCTCTAAGCATACTTCACCCTGCATGAGAATCAGGAAGTGATTAAGTAGCCTTCTAAGTCAATGATTAAATCAACAAATATTTTCCCATTGACTTCAGAATGATTCAATTACTCATCCAATTTTTTTTTAAGATTATATACAACCTCCATATTAACAGATTCAGTTTTGGAGTTCACCAATTCTTTGTTGCAATTCATTAAATCTGTTCTAAATTCTGACAAACATATTAATTACAAATATACTAAGTTCAGACACTGTATACCTCTATTAAACATTAAACTAATACACCCATTGAAGGAGATACACCAATAAAAATGAAAAACGTATGTAATTGGATAGTACTTACAGGGAATATCTCGGTAGCCATTTTCTAGTGCACGGAAGTAATTCAGGAATTCTTGAGTTGGGATTTTGAAAATTTCAAACAAACCAGTGTCTTGAAACAAGGTGTAAGTTACCTAAATTCATATTAAAATTTATTTTAGTCTGAAAAATATACCTATGCATTTTCTGCTTTTTCAATTTTAAAAACTTCCCTGTTTTTAAAATTTTATTTGCTGCTGAGAGGTAGAAATTACTCAAATTCCTTTAAAGATTATCTGAAAACTATCATCATAGAAATGTTCAATGATTTTTTAGCACAAAAATGTGGATTTTTATCGTGTTGTCAAATACAGAATAATAAAACTTTTATTTCTTTACTGATAAATTCTATTCACAACTGATTATTTTTAACAATATTCTCCAAAATTTTCATAATGTTAAAGAACTCATGTTTTATTCCATCAGTGACTCAAAGAGAAAAAAAATCTGTATTCTTATTCCTCACTCTTACTTTTTATGATTTGAGTAACCTAGTCTTGTGGAAGGTGTCTCTGCTCATGGCATGGGGGGTTGGAATTAGATCATCTCTAAGGTCCCTTCCAACTCAAAACATTCTATGATTCTATGATTCAAAAGTTCAAATTATTTAACTATAGTAGCAGAGCCATTAATGTAGAAAAACCAAAACCCAGCACTGTATTTATTTTTGAGACTTTGGCAAAGAAATCCTATTTCTTTTATTCATTATGACTTATCTTAGGTACCTTTAACAAAGCTAGCTGGTAAAAGAAAAAATACTTCCAAAATGTAGTCAGAACACCCACACAGTTATATCCTGTGCAAATATATTACCATTTGCACGTTGTACTTAGTGACTGCAAAGACCTAATCCCACCCACCTCACCCCTCCAAGACTGCAAATATTAAGAAAGCTTTTCAAAACAAGTCACTGCTACTCATTTTTGTCACTTCTTTCCCAGAAACTTGAGAGGAAGAATAAGTTCTGAAGCGTGGGAGGTAGTCAAAGGAACATGGAACAAAATGAGGAGACATCACTCCTTCCACTTGTCCCAGTTATTCCCCTTACACATATCTAATCTGAGAACCTTACAGCTGGTCATCATAAAATACAATTTTTAACTGGCTCTTAATTAAGGTATGTATCAGATGTTTACAGCACAACAGACAAAAGGACTGGGGCAGGAGGAGAAGTAGTACACACAGACACAGAATCAGGAAGAACTGATGCAGAAATTCTGGTAGAGTTACGTAGAAACCTGCACACTTGAGTACTTACAGGTTTTAACTATTCCCTAGATTGCACACAAATGAAACACAAGCTAATGTGGACCACAGAATAGTAGTATACTACAGTAAGGACACTACTCACAAGTGCATTGTGGCATTCTAGTCTGTACATTAATAGTTGTTACTAACTGAGGCGACAAAAGACCTGAAAACATTTGATCAAACAAGGCTAACTAAAGATTTAAAGCAATACCCAGAATATATTCTTTATAATGAAAGGAAATATAGCGTCTAATGACAAAAACTAAATTATCCCCATTGTTTTTTTCTGTCTTCAGTACAGGAGCAGGACTATGGTTCCAATGTACCTGAGTGCTCCTGATCTGAAAGATCCTTCCTTCTAGCTGATTGTTCCTAACACTGCCCTTGAACAAGAGCATAACATTAATTCTACTCCAGGGTAGGAAACTAAGATATTTTGTGGTCAGATCAGAAGCAAATACAGCTCATACTATAGCTCCACGATTGATAAATCCAGCAGAAAGAGACAGAAGCTTCTAGATGACACTGATGAATGGAAGAGGTTGGGAAAGAGCAAACAGGATCATACTCTCTTGCACCTGCCAGTAGATTGGCTTCCGCACAACATGAAACTGCATGAAAGAGCTTAGTAATAAGTCAGAAAGAGATAAAAGGGATACTACATGCAGAAAGCAGCATGGAAAAAAAATCCCATTGTTTGTAGGATCAAGAGGCAAAAGACTGCCTAAAAGATCACTTCTCTTCCCCCACAGGTGTAGCTCTGGCAGAAATATTTTACTGAAATAAAGAAGAAAGATATAGTTGACAAACAAGGTAGTAATTCTGAAAGCAGGAGACAATTTTTCATAGGAAATGGCATATTACTGCAAAACCTAGTAAGTGTGAAGTGAACCTACTTTTACATTGAGAATAAAATTCAGAAAATTTGGACCAGGTTGTCTATAGAATAAATCACTTTTTATGCTTTACAATGAAATGGAATACATGAGAAATTATATTTCTACTTTTCAAGTTAGCATTCATATATATATGTTGACTGCAAAACATCTTCAAGGTTTAAGTAAAATATATAAGCACACCAGCTTTATACATCCTCTCTCATACAATAAAAGACAACAAACCTCACTAAGGATCTGTCCAGACTGGTCTCCCATTTCTTGTACAAGATCAAAAATTTGGAAATTCCAGTTGCTCATCTTCTCTATTAGTGAATCATGGTCTAATAATGTTTCTAATGTAGGACTCTGCTCCACCTGTGTGAGAGTAAGATACTTTATCTCTAAAATCACAATGAAAACTAATTTGACAGTTGTATTGGCAAAAAAAGCCATGAAAATGATAAATCCTTATTGAACTTAGTGAATGGAGCTCTAACTACGGCTATGAGAAAAGCATAAATCAATAGTACAAATAGCACAGTCAATGGCTTAGCATTTCATATGTTGAGGCAGCAGATTCCAGGGCTTTCTGAGGTGGTGTGGAATTTTCATTCTTATTTCTTGTAAATAAGATGAGTTAATAAAACAAAGCAAAAATATGCATAGGCTAACAAAACATTTAATGAGTTTTAACAATTCATTAATTGAACAAGCTTTAAAAACAAATTTACATACAATCCCCAAATGTTAGTAAAGCTTAAAACATTTGTCTTCCTATACTTCCAGTATACTGCACTGTTTGAACATTCATTTGTAAGTGTCACTGAAACTGCCATACACTTCCAAAAGAAAATACTAGTCATTCAGTGTCTAAGCATACTACCAACATTAAATGTACAGAAATTAAAATTAACAAAATCAGCAAAAAAATAATATAATCACCATCTTTCTTGTCTTTTGCTAGTGAAATTTATGCAAGCTGAAAACATACAATTGCTAAATGAAAATTTGAATTCCAGTGATGCACCATTTCCCTTTAGGGATTGCAATTCTTAGCAATGCAAAGACCTCTTTACAGCTTGTTAGAAATTATAAATACTGTATTGATAAAAGCTATTGTAAGTTTTTTTGCAATTACATGCTTACAAGCAGATTATTTTGTGTTTGATCGATCATTTCCTTCCTTTCATCTTTTTTCTTCTCTGCACGGTGGAAAGATTCTTTTGTTACACTAGCACTTCCAATTTCACCTTAAAGAAAATACATACAAAAATACTGTATCAATAATTTATTTGTAAATTATGCTAACAATTCTTGAACTGACATACACAATCTTCACAGAAATATGAATAATATTTTGGTTTGGAACTATTTTTATTTTAAAATTTAACACCAAAATTTTGTAGAGGACAAGTTTTATTAGAAAAAACATATTTGAAGATTGAGAAATGGTAGGAGCATCAGTTTTTACTTGTAAAAATCAGTTCACTGATTAGTTTACCTTACATGTCAGAGAACTGGTTTGATATATGGAGTACAGAACTATAAAGTTATGAGTGGAAATCTTTATAAAATCCTTACTCTGAAGCAGGCAATATTTTAGATGATCTTGATTATCCTAAGTCACAAACTAGAATAAAATATATGCATATGAGCTACTTAAAGGGTAGGAAAAATTTCATGTAGAGATAAAAAAAAATTAAATTGTCTTTAACACAAAGAAAAATAAAAGAAAGTCTTTATCAAATATTTGTCTATTTGGAAATCCCACCTGATTTTCTGTCTTTATATTCTGCAAATTCTGGTTCTGGTGTTGGAACAGGCTTGAGTATCTGACGTCCACAGCTTACAGAATACATGAAAAATATTTACAACATTTAGTAATTTCCTTCTCTTCCTACTGCTCTGTTGTACTGAAAAACACCTGCTAATTATTTTTCTCATAAAGGCATGTTTTTGAAAGTTATTCCACCAAATGACCTTAGCATTTTTCTCCTAAATTTGCCACATACAGATTTAATCTGTACTTAGAAAATAATCAAACATCAACTCCCCTGGCCTCACCTCCATGAATTAGTAAGTAGAGCTAATTATTTAGAAGAATTCCGAAATACAGAATTCCATTCCCAGGTAGGAAGTCCTCCTTTTTTAACAATCTGTAAAATATTGTTATTTTACAATAATTGCCGCTTTCAAAGATGAGATGTTTCAAATCAATAGCATGCCTACAGCATTCTTTAGTCTCCCCTGGATAATATAGTTTAGAGATTATTATGACATCATATGCCTTTTTTCCAATACCAGCAGAAGTATTTTTATATCTTTTCATTTTAACTATATTCTTTTCAACGCCTATGAAGTTACTAAAAATGTAACAGAGTTTACGGTACCTGCTACACATATAAGCTAGAGGTGTTTTAACTTGCTGCTGAAAATCTGGAGGGATAAATGTGTATCCTGGAGGCTTATGTATATTAATGCTTGGTTTTGTAAGAAAATCAGCAGTATCAGGAAATTCTACAGGTGACCAGCTGCTGAAAGCCCCACTGGAGACAGATCCATGGCTAGGTGAACCCACAGGACTCAGGCCAGGAGAAGCACCTTCCAAAACAAACATTACATGGAGTTCAGATAACAATAAAAACATTACAGTTTAGAAATACTGAAATTAAATGGCAAGAATCTTTATCAATTGTAAAGAATGTGCAAGTTTTCCAAACACAGCTCACATTGTTAAAAACATATAAAGTAGCTAGATCGATTGCAAGTTTTGAGATCTACAGCTATGCAGCACCCTAAGCAACACATCCGAATGGGCAAACTATGTAATGTGTTTTAAGTCTCGCTTTCAGAGGGTTTGTTTTGGTTTTAGCTTTGGCAAAATTTTATCCATAGCTGAAACTTTCAATACTCCTTTCTGATGCAGAATTGCTTTTTTAAATTTTCCAGCAAAAAAAAACAAACATTAAAACCAATTCAGTACTGATAACTGACCTAGAGAAAATTCTTCTACCTCATTGTTTTGCAATAAAGGAAAAATATGCTTCAGACATTTTTAAAAACAAAGTAAAAAACCCTAAATGTTATAATCGGATTTTCAAAACAAGGGATTAAAGCGGTCAGATACTGGCCTTTTTTGACAGTGACATACATTTATTTTATTGGCACGATAATCTAGTGAAATCTGCCTATTAGGCTATTGCTTATGGATAACTAGAGATAAAACAACCAAACAACAAACAACTCCATCTCCCTTAGGTCCATTACTGTTCAAAGAGTAAGCCTGGGTGTACTTCAGGCTTTTGACTGTGAAATCTAGGAAAGAATGCTGGTAAATCTGGACTTTGGCTACTCTGTGTCTAACGTGTACCTAATAAAATTTTGCATTAAGCCAAAACATCATTTCATTTGCTTGTGAAAATATACAAAAGGTATGGTATCTACAAGTGCTTGAGGTAAGTTATAGCCACTGTAAACATACTTCAATCAAAAAGAATTAAGTGTCTGTGAGCAGCAAAATGACAAGGTATTCTGTGGACTTTCCAATGCTCAATCACTTATTCTGCTACAAACTATGAACCAAAAACTCCATCATAAGTCTTATGACTGTACAGCTCCAACAACAACTTACTAAGAGAATATACAGTATTGCCCTTATGGAAGGTATAGATTATAGACTTCCAACAGCCTCATAGGCTACACTGACTTGACTCACAAGCCCTAAGAGTAGTGTGTAAATACATTTTGTTACAATAAAAGACAAGAATTTTCAAAGTCTACATTACTAGGTGCAGAGACAGAAGTTTTAGAAAGCAAATGTAACTTCACTGCTGCAAAGAAAGATCTGGAAAGCTGAGAAGTAACTTGTAAACTCACTTCCAGAACCAAAACAGTTTGATACTCAAATGATGGGGTTTTAATTTCTCATTCTTTTTAGATGCACACATTCAGCTGGTTTTCATGCACAACATTGCACCCTGCACTTTCCACGAGATTCAAAGCAGGAAAGTTCAGAAGGCAACTCAGCTTTTTAGGAAGTCAGAACCACTGAGAACGTGCAATGATGTTTTTCCATGCGGATCTGGCCTGAGTTTGCTGTCTCCCGCTATTTGGAAGAGTGCAAGGGAAAGAGCCAAACCATCAGGAAGTAATGCAGAGAAAACTAGGAAAGTTTTGGGTAAAAAAAAAAAATAATTGAAAAGTGCACCTGCATATTTAAACTTTTATAGAACAAAATTTTTAGACAGGTTGTTATTTTTAAGTCATGCTAACTGGCCAGGCACAAATGTCAAAAGAACTAGCTTTTAAGTTTTCACTTAATGCGGGCAAATAGACAAATTATTATCTCTGAAATACTGACATACACATTATTTCAGCACTGCTGTTTTACAATCTACTGTCTTATTACACTGACAGTGTTAGTACAAAATCTACTCCAACTCCTTCACAATTTGATTAAATATTCCTTTTGGATGGCTATCAGGTATTTAGGAGTCAATAGGTACCAACCATACTCAACATCACAACATTTCGCAGCTACATAACATTAGGTCAATAACTGAGTGTTCTACAAAGTTGATGTGAACTCTAATTTTGAGTTTTCTTAAAACCAGATTAAAAAGAAAATATTTTTAAATTATATGCAACATGCGGCTGCTATTTTATTACTACATTTACATGAAAAAACCCCAATCCTAAGCCGTGATATACCAACTGCTACCTTGACATCCTGCCACTAAGCTATACAAATTGCATGATCTTACCTGCTCGTCTGGAACCTATATGATGAGTCAATGTCATAGAAGATGATCTTTGTTTTGGTATTGTCAGCAAGTTTGCACCAAAAGACCCATTTGAATGAGATCCTTGGCTGAAATGAAACAGTAAGAATTTTTTTCTTTCCTACCTTGTCTTCCATTTTTATTAAATCAAATGCTTATAAAATGGCCAGACTGCTCTGTTACAGGTCCATTACTATTCAAGAACAAGAGAATACTAGGAAAATGTTGAATTCAAGATCTGATAGACAATACATGTCAATTATATGGAATAAAAACTGCTGGGTACTGGGTGACAGCAACAGAAAATTTTATGTGATCCTAAAATGACACAAGTACATTCATACCACGTGCCATAGATTTTACTTTCTAACATGGTATTTACTTTTCTTGAATGCTTTAACAAAGCAGGCTATTTTCTAACAGATCTGAAAACATTTAAAAGATCAGTTACTTTGGAAACATCATGACAATCTTAAGCAGCCACGGATTGCTTTTCAAATAAATTTTGCATATTTAATTTATCATTTTATTTATCATCATCTTAAAACTAGAGCTGGTTTTGACATAAAGTCATACTGTACTTCAGAAGCTAAACCGTTAAACTCGATTGTTGAATTATGCCATCTGCTGTTCTAGGCATGAAACTGCACTCCAAAATTCCAATGATACACTTAATTTAGTAAAAAAAACGTGATATGCAATTAAATAATACTGTAGAGGTGTACGTTGAAGTGAAAATAGTCTATGTGAAGCTAATTATTTCATTTCAGTATGGGAAAACAGTGTTAATCAAAACAGATTTAGTCTTGTTTAATCAGATTTCAAACAAAAGTCAAATATGAAAATAATACTTGATGATCCATCATTTGTTTAAATATATAAATATAAAAAATGAGTTAAAGCATAAACACAGACTTATTCTTCTGAAGTCTGATGCTGATGTTAGTCAACTTTAAAAAATATTTGGGTTGACAACTGGGACAGGTTTAACTTTTTGAACACTATTTGGACGCTGTTTAGCTACCACAGTTTACGTGTATTTTTTAATGCACATAAAAATGTCCTTTAAATGTGCAACAGTACTTAGTGTAGGAAGACTATATTAAGCAAGGTCAGTTTATCTTGAACTAATAATTGAATGAGAAACCAAATCAAGAATTTCCTTGAAATAAAACCGCAACTCTCAAGAGTTCCTTTGGAGCTACTGTCTGGAGGGATAGAAAACAATTCTGGAACATGAAATCAAATTTTGTGACAATACTAACTTATTTTACCACTGTGTAATATCTTACCTTTCTCAATTCAGCTAGAATTCAGTTGAAAGCAGTCATTGTATGTTAAATAAGTATTTTGATTTTTTATAAGCTTTCCTCCTAGTGAACAGTTTGGTGTTTTACTTTCCTTTTTTACTATTAGCCTAGCCTACTCCTCTTTGCTTCTCTTCTAACATTCATTGCGTCCTTCATTGGGCTGAATTGTCTCCCCAAGGTGGGAAAACCTGTCTTTCTATTGTTATTTTTCTTACAATTTAAGGGGCTGACTCAGGAGCCAGAGCCAAGGGCCAAAGTGCTCTAGGAATGCAGGACTGCCTCTTTTGGTGCGGGAATAGCTGTGTCAGTTCAGCTATTTCATCTGACCTTATCTGAAAGGTAAGCACCCATTTGGGGATTTTGAAATGATTACGTTAAAAGTTAAAGGGAAACCAATATGAACAATCACTGAAAGACACAAGGAGAAAGGGACAGTGCAAGTATTGGCAAGAACTCTGAAAAAGGCAGGACACAAACCACATATTCTAGGGTTATATGCAGGGCCAGGAGCAGGGCAGGGGAACATGACTAACAAGAAGTGGTAGTCATCAGGGTCAAAAGGTAATTTAAAAGTGATGGAGAATGAGTGAGGGTGTTTTCTATATTGCTACTTTTAACCTGGTGAGCTTGAATAGGTTCTTTGGTTGGTAGGAGCAGTAAGGAAAATCCTCTGTAAACATAGACTGTGACTGAGCCAGAAGTGTTGAGCCTCAAATGAAGTTCCATTGTTTACAAGTTTATAGCAATTTCTCTGGTCTCTGGTTATTTCCAGTGGATGTAACTGGGGACATTCTTTCAAACACTGATAACCAGCATGAAAATACAGGTTTTATACTACTATGGCTACTACTAGCACCTGCAATTATATTTTATACACAAAAATCAATTAAGTTTTACTATGTAAAAGCCTGAAGTGCTTCTTTTATTCAAGGGGGAAAAGCCACCAACAAGGGCAAAATTATTTAAATGGTTCATTTTAAAATTAAATATAATATTAATAAATAAGTTCTTGGACATATGTATATAAACTTTCATCCACTAATAGTAAACATGAGTTATCAGCATAACATTTTCTTTAGAAAAATGCATCTATTATACTTTTTCTATGATCTTTGTAAAACTATTAAAGTCTTTAGAGATATTAAGCATTAAAAAACTAGTAAAACCACACACATTTTTATGGATTTAAACCGCAACACGATTTCAGCTATCTGTTGTACTTTTCTTACAAGATACTGAGTAAATCCATACATATTTACACATTTAAATACAACTGAATATGTAAAGTTTCCCTCATATTCAACATGTAAAAAAAAGGAAAAAATGTTTATTTTAATCTTAATTCAAAATGTAATCTTAATTCTGGAAGGAAAAGCTTTATTTGCGCCATGTTGACTAACAAGTAGAGAAGAGATGACTTTCTTAGTCCACCTTACTGCTTGCTTGATGACCATAGGAATAACAAATGTTGCAGTACACACAACAGTGGCTACGAAATGCGAGAAAGTTATATCATCCTTTTAATTAGAAAACAAATTTTGGGGTATGTGGAAGTTGGAAAGTGATACATTTTTTAAGTGAAAAGGAGAAGGAGAAAGTCAGTAAAGGTTTAGAGGTTAAACTAGTTTGTTTTGCAATTGTGTATGTTGGACTTTTTTTTTTTCCCCATTTCCTACTAAAACTGATGTGCAGGCTTACTTAATATAACAGAGCACGCCATTCAACATCTGAATGACCAGATTTCTACTTAAGATCAGAGTTAAAAAGCATATAATTAACTTGAAACATTTTCCAGTTTATGCTGGCAGAATTTGAGACTAATTCACAAGATTTTACATTAAATACTTCCATTGCCAAGTTCCAACTTCACAGATGTGCATTTTAGAAAGGCTACATTTATTATTGCCCTTTAAATGTGGTTAAGTGCTTACCTGGATGTGCTATATTCCTGATGAGATCTCTTGCTATTACTCCGTTCCCATCTAGATGATGTTGATTCTATAGGTGGAATGCCAGAAACTCCTGAAGTTCGTTTCAGCTGTGATGTTGGCAGGCTATTCCTGCTATTTAATCCCTATTGAGTAATTTAAACATGGTTAAAATCTATATAATTAAAAACAGATACTAAAATTTTATTCATTGTTTGTGAAGACTCTTTATGGTTATTTTTTAATAGTGAAAAAATAAGTATGGCATCTTACATTCTCTCTTATTGCTCAAGAAAATAAAAAACATGCAATCTTTCTTTCTTTCCCAAAATTAAAATAGGTTATGATACTGGTACTCTGAAATCCATGTTGGTTCAGTAATTACGCTTCAGAGCTTTTAAAAATGCATATATTCTAGAGATAGTCAGTTGCTGTAGGATTACAGATTTTTTTTTTCTACTCCTCCCAATCATATGACAGTCAACTCTCCCGCTCTCAGGGTAGCCTGAGATTTTGATAACTCAGATGGTAACTATTGACAGTGTGAGTATTGTGGAACCTGTGGAAGGGGTGATGCACAATGCACGGGGACAGTTGTGGTCCACCAAAGCTTCCTCTCTGCTTGCACGCCAGCCTCACAGCACCCAGGAAGCTCCTCAGGCATCTCACCACTCCCCGCCTGGAAGCTGTTAGTCTAGGCACACTGCACACTGGGAATCACCAATGTACTTGAACACAAAGCCCCCTGCAAAGCAGTGTAAAGGCACTCAAGCAGTCCAGTACAGAAAGAACTTAGTAGCTCTGCTTTACTGAAACACCCAAAGAAAAGTGAAAAGTATATCCCTGTTTAAATAGGAACTAGTAGAACCTAACTAACAGAAAGGATAGGATCACTGAACTGAAACGGCAAAGCCAGCTCTGACATATCTGCATCCGCTGCACAGATAAGCTAGATACTGTATTTTAAACAAATTAATAAAAAAAAAAAAGAAAAAATCTCTCTCACTGCACTCAGTCTATGATCCACTTAATAATAACCCATCCCTAGATTTGGCCTTTCAAGGGCCGGGGCAAGACTGTTCTGCATAATACAGATGTGTGTAATCAGACCTTGCACAGTAAAAAAGCTGGCAGGAAAAAAAATGTTTAAAACAAAAAATCCAAAGCAATATTTGCAGTATTGAGTAAGGTCTGCAGTGTCATGTGTGAGGACAGGTGACCCTTGGATACTATCACTTTGAAAATCTGTCAAAATGATGGCTTTGTAATTTTAAGCTTCATCAGGTGGTTAAAGATTATACTTGACTCACAAAGTTATTAGATATTTCCAAAAAATGAAACAGTGTTGACACAGAAGGGTCTAGTTTCTTACCCTCAAAAATCAGGCTGAGTCGTTGGTATAGGATGTACTTTGACTCTGTTTGCTTTGCTGCAAAGGTGTAGTCACAGCCAGAAAGGTGGAACTGGACAGGCAGAATAAGACCACCACATTCTCCACAGAAACATGCAGCAGTCCCTAACCAGCCCTACCAGAAAGAGAACTGGAGGAGCGTATTCTGTGTGTTATCAATCAATGGTAGATTTAAGCTAGAATGGACTTCTGGGTCAGTAGACCACACCAATCTAACCTGCGTGCTCTCTACAACGTGGGGAGCACAGCTGAAACCCCCCAACACTGGAAGGGAAAGGTTCGCTCCCCGAAACAAGCATACGTTATGGAAAACCGGCCCCAACACCTGTACTTTTTCTTCCTCCTGGCTACACTAAGAACAAGAGAACACTAGGGATGTGACAAAGCTCCAGAACTTTTCCCTACCAGATAAAGAAGCAGAGAATAAACAAAACAAGGGTAGCAAAGGACTACACAACTCCAGATCACAGTGAATAGCACCAACTGGGCAGTTTACACTTTCGAAGTTTTTGACTACCAAGAAACTCAGGATGAAGAATTATCATTACCTATTATTAGGTAAGCAGTTATTGCAACCCCAAGGTCTGAAGTTCAGTTTCAGTTTCTTTCTTTTCCTNTTTTTTTGGTTTGTTTTTTCCTAACAAAGAGAACAGGCAGTTTCCCATCAGATATAAAAAAAGTTATAACTGGATGCACTTTAGAAGCCAGTCAGCGAAGAGAAATAATGACATGTGTTAATCTCAGCAAAGAAACAACTTGTTTGAAATACGGAGAAGGCCTTTTATATTCCAAGGTAGTGAAGGAGAGAATGGGAACCTTCCAAGAAAGTCTGAAAGGTCCCATTTTGAAGAAGTAGTTTCTTAGGTGTGTCATAATCTGGAGTATGTGCTAACTTACCTGGATTTTGAAAGAAAGAGAAATCTTTTTCTTTCTTGCAATAACATACATAGGGGTAGATCTTTCAGCTTACTCCTAAACTTCTAAATATATACCAAAGTCAAACATTCATTGAATAATAGTGACAAGCACTATTTTATCCACCAGGTAAAGTAATATACAGAAAAAAACCAACCCAGACTTAAAGGAAGATCTGCTTTTAGGAATGAGGAAAAGAGAATAGCTGTGAAAAAACATAACCTTTCAATCTCACATTACCTTTATAACCAGTCTTCAGCAATGAACATTTTTTTTCATTTGAAACAATTGCCACTAGCTATATAGAAATTTTAAAAATCTTAAGTAACATTTTTCTATTCACATAAATTACATTTTTCAAGTTGGTAAAACAACCTTAGCAGTTTTCAAAAAAATCCACAAAGAAAAACATATGCTGAATTATTATGATGCCTACCCAATTGATTCCAGCAGATAGCCATGTAACATTCCAAGAATTTCATACTGCAATCATCCTGCAGGATCTTCTACAGAGTAATCTGTAGACACTAAGCTTTTCCCCAAAAGCTGTTGTCTTTACAACAGCTCCCCATAGATGTTTCACAGGCTGAATCCGGCTCAAGGCAGTTTATCTGGCTCCAAAATACTAAGCCAACAAGTTGATCTATTTGGACCGAGCTGTCCACTGCCTAGAAATGGAAGCAACTACAGGGGAAGGACATCCCAGACCAGTCTCAACAATAAACAGCCTCAAGCTGTTAATACCAGGCTGCTTTAGGATTACTAGCTCTAGTGCACTGTAGATTAATTTCTATATTGGAATGTTTTTCCAACACATTCCTTAAAATGTCAGATAGTAATTACATTCCTGCTTTCATATTATTTAGATTTACACTGGTCCCACAACATGATTATGCTGCACAGAAAGAAGAAATGTGCTTCCTTTTACATAGTTTATTTGCTTCTGTCTGATGGCTAGTTTGGTGTTGACAAGAGTAAATTTCTTTGGGTGAAAATATCAATGAAAAAGCTACACTGACAGCAACTGTCATACCAAGAATGTGGCGAATCGGGAACAGCCCTGGTTGTGCCATATCATAGGAATGTAACATCTTCATTTTATATTTGCTTTTAGTTTTCCTAATTCTGTGTTTATTTTGAGGAATCATGTGTTCAGAGTGCAGACCAGTGCTTTCACCTAACTATCAAGCACTTGAATTTCATTTCGGTACCTATCTACATTTCACTCAATGTGTTTTCACAGCTGCTGTCTTTTGACCTTAAATATAGTTCACAGGAACTCAGGTAAAGAAGCTACTACCCATACAGCAGCATTCTTGCCAGATGAATTTTCCTTGATAGCTCTTTTTTTTTTTTAATTGCAACACACACATAAAGGAAAATTAGTCATTTAACCTTGAGTAGCTTTCGATCTCCTTTTTCAGCAGGATCCTCTATTTCAGGACAGGGGAAGAAACCAGGAAATGGTGTGAATGGATTAGCCTTTGGCCTGCATGTGCCTGAGAAAGCACCAATCAAACTATTAATACTTCGAAGGGAAGAAATCACTTGTGGTGGAAGGGATGGGTCAGTCAGGAGGTCTGTTAGCATGCTCCGAGCCTCATTCAGGACTGAAAGATCAACTCCATTTCCACTGCCAGCATTCTAGAATAGATGGAAATATTGCAAACTATTAACATGTCAAAACACTGCACAGCATTCTAAGTTTCAAGTAAGAATCTTATCCATTTCAAATTTTAAAAAGAAATAAACACCCCCCCCCCAATGTAATGTATTTTTCTTTTAAAGAAAATATATACATATAGACGTATTCAGACACCAAATTTTGCAGATTATTTTCACACAAGAAAAAAAATATTTCAGAATTCAACATTAGTTTTCAGGTTGAGGTATTTTTTTTTCTCTATTTGTCATAAAGATCTGGTGCCAACTTTTTTATCTCAGTTTTTCATTACTTTGTCTCAGAATTAAACTTGGTGTTCTATCTCTTCCAATAATATCAACAGAAATGTTACTGGCCAGACTATTATAAGCCCCTGAGAGAGGTGCAATTTCCATGGCCTCGTTACTTTGATTAACTCTGATTCTACTGAAACAAATCCTCACAATTCTGTCAAAGAAATTATGGGTTTCTATTTGTCACAATTATCTGAACAGGAACAGAAATAGCGGATTAGATGCCACTGCTGATACAAGAGAGAGGGGAAGAAACAAGTAATTAAGACAGAAGGTAAGAACATGATAGACCTGAGTTTGGTGACCTTGCTGGAGAATCACTCTCTAACCTTATGCAAATGGATAGTTAAAAAAACCACACACTCATCTTATGTGTGAGACTGTTCTCATATAGACCACAGAAAGTAGCTCCTTGTCAACTGCTAAATATCAAGCCTCTGCTACATAGAGCTAGAATGTTACCAGGACAACTCAGGTAAATAAATCATGAACAAGAACATGAAAATCTGACAATCACATTTCACAAAAGAATAATTAGATTCCTAATACACTGACCTGATAATAGGGCTTGTACCATTGCTTCAAATCCCAATCCCAAAGTATCATCTGTAAAGGAAAAAAAAAAAAAAAAAAAGAAGATGGAATAAATATAAAGTGCTTCTCCATTCATGTATATGTAACTTAGGTCATTTTCTCAGTTAACCCTACTCCAGTAATAGTCCTAAAGAAGATTTTGAAGAAATTACATGCAACAGAAATATTTTGATGATAGCATAATTATATGGCCTTATTTCAATACTTCTGAATTGTTTTTAAATCATTTAACATGTACACTAAATTAGATGATGAAAGTGCTTTCCTGCTTTTATTCACCTCAACTTACAAAAGGAAATCTGTTCTAAAACTTCCAATATATTTTTTCCATAACTGTTCAAACAGTAGCAATTTTGTAAATACAGTGAGAAAGCATAAATTTTTTTTAAAAGCATAAATTTCCCCAATATGTCAGGTTAAAAATTGGTAATTTTAAAAGCATTTTCTTGCAGGAGGTTTTGTTAAGTTTTCCTTGAAAATGTTTACAAATCTACATCTTCTGAGTAACTTCACAAAACCCGCCAAACCCACAAAAGAACATCAGCAACACAATCTGAAGATACTATCAGCTTCAAGTACATCAACAGCACTCAATTTTTCTTCTATACTGACAAGAAATAAAAACAACACACAAGAAATGAAATTCAGATGTCTGCTTTGTTTCCAGAGTATTTAGTCTTCGGGGCTTCTTGTCAGGCTCTAATTATTCTGTGATAAATGAATTCATTTGCAGAACATGAACGCACAAGTTAAACAAATGTAAAGATAAGCCATTTTTTTTCTCTTTTCTATACCTACAGAGCACAAATACCCAATACCCAAATACTACTTGGTAGTTCACATTCTGCAGTTCTCTAAGTTTTTCTGCTTATTTTTACAGGTGAGAAATATGTTTGGTTTGTTCCTCTAATACTAATAGGTCTTTTATGGCAAAACCACTATGTTCCAGCCTGGCACATGTCCAGCAGAAGGTGCAGAAAGTGTCCATAACGAAACACAGGCTGATGTGTCAGCAGTACCCAGGCAAGGACAGCACTTAAAGGCTCCTTCTCTCTTCTGGTATCTTCATAGAGATACCTTTAAACCATGTTTAAAGTTAATAGTTACGACATCCACTTGTTACAAAAAGTGGTTTATCATTAAGCATGTGCTTAAAGTGGAACTAAGTTATGCTACATCAGAAAGTCATACTGTGTAAAACAAGGAGATCTAAATCAAGAATTAAGAATTTAAGAAGAAGAATTAAGAATTAAGAAGAAGGGGATTTTCTTCTATAACTAACTAGAACGAGTTGTCCATCTGGGTAGGTTGGGTGGGTTTGTTTTTCTTTACTCTCAAGTTCCTCTTTCCACATTGACTTTTTTTTTTTTTACTGTTCATATCAAATCTAGGTAAATCTTTGGTTCTATTCTGTCCTCCTAAACTCAGACACAGACACTGCATTAATCTGATTCATTGACTTTTGACTCAACCAGCAACAAAGATCAGATGTTCACATGAGTTTTGTTAGTTGTATTAGCAACCTTTGATACTAATGGTCCAAGTTGCGTCAGCTTGCCTGCAATCTTGCAACCTCCATTAGCAGGCACAAAGGAAACAGAGATTTCCCTCCCTCAAGCTCATCTAATGTTTTATATTTCTTTTAAATATGTGTCATGTTAGCTAACTTTATTTATTTTTCTTATATGAGATCTTAATGAAATACTTATACTGTTGCTAATTCCAGAACATTTCTGTACCAAACCTTTAACTGTAACTACTTTTACTGATGCAACCTTCTTTAAGGCATGGGGAGCTCTTACACACACACTCACATAAGCTATACTGTTATAATTTGGGGGGTCAATCTATACAACTAAAAAATTCAAAACATTCCGTTTGGCTTTAGTCCTGGAATAGTAAAGAAATAGACTCAAAGTTGCAGAGGCAGAAAATAGTCAATGGAAAGTGTTACTGCTATATCTTGTGTCCCGTACTCACCCAGTGCACAAAAGGTAAAAGAATATGCGCAAAATCTATTCCCAGTGCAAATAATGGTGTGATATTTTACATGTCAGGGAGTCATTTTATACACAATTGTATTTAAATGAAAAATTTCCTATGTTGGATTCATGATAGAAAACTTTCTATTGTCATTTAAATCAGAAGATTTAAGCTTCTACACTGATACTGATTTTACAGCAAAGAAACTAAACCTGTTGAAATCAACAGAACTTAAATTTACCTGTACGTTGCTAACAGATTCTTTTTTTAATTCACTGTGCATCACCATTAACTAGAAGTCATACCTCCTGAGGGAGGACAGATGTTATTAACACAACTAGCAGTATAACACAGTCTGTTTTGTAAAATTTTCAGGTTTCTTTTCATGGGCCACACACTGAAGTAATTAAAATGAGCTGATGAAAATTTTAGGCATAAAGTAGCACTCTCTTCTACTAAACACACTGAAAAAAAATGCAGATCAGAATGTTTTTCGATGGTAAATACAACTTGGTACGTCTCTATACTAATCAAGTCTTTTTTCTTTACAGGTTAATAGTGAAGGGGCGTTATTACCTTTTCTTAGATGCTTACAACACACCACAAGATGGCACTCAAATCCAGAAAGCCTCCCCCACAAAAAACAATTTCAGGAGAAAGGAACGGAAACCGGCAGCATATTCCTTAACACAACTTCTGCGGAATTGAAATGGTTTGAGGGACAAGGGGGGGTGGGGTGTGTGTTACAGTTTTAAAGGTTAACAGCTGACAAATTCTGCTTCTTTACAAAAGAGTCTCTGTTTAAAGAAGAACTTACTCCTTACCATTCTATTCAGAAACTAACTGTAAGGAAACTGTACTTTGTTTCTTACTACCTATCAGACTTAGTTTAATTAGCCTGTCTTCATGCCTTGCAAGTTAAATATGGAATACTATAAAAGCAGCACTTTTGGCATTATCTTTTTTGAGTTTGGTAGTTAAAGCTTTAATTCATTAATTACTGTGGACCGTCAAGAAAAGAAACAAAGTATTCCCAGACTCACTTTAATCTTACAACAGGAGTAAAAAGGATACAGTTTATTTTCATTTAATGCGAGCAGACCAACAGATCTTAAAATAGGTCTTAGAGCAATTTTTGATTTTGCAACCATAAGACTTGTTGCAGAAAGATCTGTAATACTAAGATTTTGTAATCCATTGCACATAACGTTCTTCCTCACCTTCTTCAACAAGAAACACCTGATCTAGGAGGGACCTGAGTTATAAAACTTTTTAAATAAAACATCTTAAACTTCTACTTAGCAAGTCACACACTTTGACTCTTGAGCATCCGCTGTCAGTGCCAACATCACAGCAATCACACATCTGGAGCTTCTCTGAAAATAAAACCACAGTGGGCGGTGATACTGCAGATGAACTTCTAAAAGGTGAGAAATGTATAGCTCTCCCCTCTCCCCTGATAAATATGTATAGCAAATTACCAGTCAGCTTGGAGAAGAAGTTCTCTTCTCAGCCAGGCTTTAACCCCAGAGTCTCCCACTCCATCCAAAGAGCAATGATCACACTTTCCTGGTTTTGTATTTCTATATAATTGCCTGTCAAGCTGATCAGGGTTTTGAAGGACAGCTAATGAAAAACAAAACCCCATACATAACACACTGGTATGCGTTGTTCTTTAAAAATCAAGGATTGTATTATTTTTATCTATAATAATTGAATCTGTTTAGCCGATGAAATAAATTTCAACACAGTTAAAAGAAGACAAGCCAACTTACCAAAACACTGAAAGTACAAGTGACCTTTTCCAATTTTGCCACCATCAACCAGGGACAGGTTTAGGAAAAACTGAAACACACCACTCTAAACAGGCTAAAAGTATCAACAGAGGGACTCACATCACTGGAAATACTTTTTTTTTTTTTAAGGCTAAAAAGTTGTTAAAGTTCAACAAATTCTCAACAGAGTTGCTATCCTGAAGAAGGAACAGTTCTATGGATGTCTAGGCAAATCTATGGAGATTTTAAATACGTATGACTTACTGGAAATATGCAGGAAAATTGACAATAGCCAGCAGATATGACCTTTTGATTATATTTTCTCAAACAATGAAAACAGTATTTCCATAATATTCAGGGGAATTGTGATGCAATTTTAACAAAAGTATTTTAGAATCAACTTATCTGACACTATTTCTAAGCCATCTATTCACTAGGGAAAATAAAAGAAAGAAAAAAGAAAAGAAAAGAAAAAAAAAGAGATGAAGGCCCTGATTGTTGAGTATCAACTTAAGAATTACCAACACTTAAGGACAGCACTTTTGCAAAGCACACATTAGTAACATCAGAAACATTTGTTAAAAAAGTACACAGGGTTAACAGTAATAAAGGAATAAAGGCCTTCCCTCATACAGCTCACAGTTCAAACAGCACAGGAACAGGCAATAATAATTTTTATGAAGAAAAAGGAAAAACAGTGCTCCTCTGAGAAGCATATAGTCTAAATAAACTAAAAGCGGATGAAAAATGGGAGAAGACAGTAAGTGAAAACTGACAGAGCTTCGGGGTTTTTGTTTGCTTTTAATGATTTTTCTTTATAGAAAGTTATCTTTCCTATCATGGTGCAGCCATAGTTTCAAGGGTCTGTACCAGATACGTCTTTCAGAAAAGAGTTGACACCATGGAGGGGAGAGTTCTTTTGGATCTTCTTTGTATGAGTGCAACAGATCCATTTGATTAAAGTAATGCTTGAGGGGTATTTTAAACTCCTAGAGGTTTAAGTGCAATAAAAGCTTATGGGTTTTGCTTTTCTCAAATGATAAACCACTAAAATTACTATAAAAGTACACTAAGCATTTTAAATCAATTTTTTTAAAAAAACTTTAATTCTTAACTCAATCTGTATTTGGCTAGATACCTGTGTAATGATATTTTCAGAATAATTTAACTTGTAAGATACAAAATCATATAATCTCAGTTACTCAAGAATTACTTGTGTTTGTGTGGAGTTATGCTAAGGACAATATTCACATTTATACAGAGATTTAAAATACACAGCTGTAAAAAAATGCTTAGAAATCTAAAAATCAATTTTAAAACTACAATATAAATAATAAATACACTCCATACCCTAAGTTGAAAGGTGCATATCATCCAAGGTCGTACACAATACTAAGATTTGTAAAATTGCTGTTTGATTTCCTGAACTAGGTAAGTGGGAAATTTTAGTTTCAATGACAATACTTTTCAGGAGATTCAGAGTGTGCTTTAATGCTTGTTAAAAAAAAGGCACACATCCTATTTGACACCACCCATTCATATCACATGCTCCTAAATTTTAATGGAGAAAAAACAAGTACAAAAATGAGTTTCTACTTCTGACCAACTCTTTCATTGATCAAATACAAAAGATTCCTCGTTGCTAGTAGCATCTGTTTGACACCATTAGGCATTAGCTCCGTAAATAAGTATTTCCATAGCAACCAAGCATAGAATTAACTAAACAATGAAGCCAACGCCATAGCAACTTGATTCAGAAAGCAACTCTGTAAAAAAACACCTCATTCAAAAGCAGAATTCTACAACCAGATGAGAAACTAATTTATTGTAAAATATGGAAAAGCTTATAGCTTATATTACATAACCATTGCTTCTCATGACTACTTTTCAAAAAAGACTAATACTAGATTCATTGCTTTTATTTCTAAATTAGTCTCGTAACAGATTGCAATCAATTAGCTTTTTAAACTCTTGTAATTTAACGATACAAAGCCAAACACAGCAGCATACAATCTAGACGTTTTATTTATTTATTTATTAGGATTTTTTCCCTCTCTGTGTAGAAATGGTAGATTTTGAAAAACAGTATGTTATTAAGTATTTAAAGTTGTATTCAGTATTAGACTAAACGTGATGCAACCAAAGAATGACTCTGACAAAGCAGAGGTACCATTATTTAGGTAACAGACAACATTCTGTTGTGAAATCTAGCAGGCCAAAACAACAGCCACTTGAATAAATTATTGTAATCAAAACAAAATAAAGCACTTGGAAAAGCATTCAATATGATACTTAAAGCGTTTAGAGTCATGATGATATTTCTCCCCCCACTAAACCTTCCCAGGAAAATAAATAGGACTGCAGAAGACTAGGATGTTTCTGGAATCCTAATTTTATCACTTCCCAACTCTATAGAATTTATTTATTCAAGGTCAGAAAATGGCTAACAGACTGTGAAGTCTCCAGATAGCCACAATCTTTAAACAGAAATTGAGTGTGCTTTCATGGTTCTGAGGTTTGGATACATGTGCTGAAGGAAACAGCCATATCCCCTATCCTAAACTCTGTCGTTGACAATCCTAATTCTTTCATAAAAGGCATTATCTTCACTTTTTTAAGAAGTCTAAAGTCTTCCCTCAATTAAACGATACATGCTTCTACTTCATCGCTTTACTAAATACTACTGTATTAATTGTGCAACACCTGCAACATACTTGGCCTGACACATAAGAACACCACCGGAAAATACAGGTCTGGCCGCAATAACGTCTTCACCGGACACCACAGTATTCTGATCTTCCCTCAAATACAAATCTTTGACAAGAGCTGCACCTCACTAAACTTTAACAAGTCACTTCAGAGTCTTCACGTGTCTAGTTACTGTTTTCAGTAACTTTGTCCTCAGCACAGTTATAAAAACAGAACAAAAGTGTTCCACTCTGTAACACTGAAGTTTAAAAATAAGCCTGCTGAAGGCACATTGTTAAACTTTATATTACTCCCTGCAAAAAAATATCTTTTGTTTGGTTGGGTTTTTCTTTCTTATGTGTCTGTTTTATTTGTTTGTTTTTAAAAAGCTATGCTACTTCTGCTTTTGTACCCAGGAGTATCAGCAGGTCAGTTTCTACTTTGTCTGCTCTAGAAAGTTTTCAGTTGTCTTATTGCTTGTTGTTTGCTCCCATCTTCATTTTAACATTTTTTAAGATCTGTTTCAAAAAGGTTCTAAAAGGTGTTTTGTCTATCAAGAGAAAGAAGGGTGGTTTTTTTCTTCTTATGTAGGTAATGAAAAAAAACTAGCTAAAACCACACTTAGGTCATTTCCTGTTCCTTCTAGGTTTTGTCAGACTCGCACGTCAGAGTAAAGGCCAACCAGTAATTTATGGCAACTGGGGGAGGGAGGGCAGAGGGAAAAAGCCCGCTATGTGCAGATCCTTTAATTGCCCATTATAAGCATTTTCCTTTTGAGCATGTGGTTCTAATCACCATCAAAGAAAAGAAATAGTACTAGGTGAATTACTGCTCTGATCTGGTACAGTTGCTTCGGTGTTCTGGCATTCTGTACTTCTTTTACTGTCATCCAAAACCTAAAACCACTTTTTAAAGCTGTGTTTATTTTACAAAAAGCAAAATCTAGGAATTGCTCTCAAAACATCCTTTTCACATTTACCTATTGATATTATTTTACAATTATACATAGTAAATGCCTTTAATGTTGTTTTGCCACACTGTGAATGTATCCTGTTGGAACAGACAGAGCAACCTTAAATGTTATCTTTCTGCAGTAGAAGGATGTGCATGAATCTTATGCTGAGGTATTTTACTGTATGCTGATATATTCTTAATGCAGTAACCAAAACCACTTGCTAGACATGACCGATTCCTCCCTCTACTGGCTTAAATTTTTTAATCAAGTGGATATAGAAATGAATCTCAGATCTTTTTCTTTTCAGTGCACAAACTATTTCATATGACCACAAGTTATTTATTTTTTTCAGCACTGAGCTAAAGAAAAAAGGATACTGAATTTTTCAAGGAGATTTTTATCACAACTTTTATCTTTAAAAATCTCATAAAAGCATATTTCTCCTCTGTCCCCAAGTCTCTCTCTGAAACAAGCAGCACAAAATTAATCTGTACAACTCTCTCAGCCAAAAATTAATGTGAATGTGAGAACAGTTCCCATCAAATGAATTAGATCACATGATCACGTAGTCCAGTATCACACCACTGACAACAGCAGCCAACTCACGATACGAATATTCTTAAGTAAGCAGTGCTAATTCTCAGAATATTCTTTAAGCCTCACCAAGGCAGCTCCAGGAGCCTTATGTTGTATGCCTTGGTATATTACAAAGGTCAATAGATTCTTCACCTTTGCATTTGCTTATAGTTGTTCTCCAGCTAACTTCCGGCACAAGAAACAATTTTATTTAGACTATGAGGCTGTATTTTCAAATCCCCCAGGCTAGTTCATTCACCAACACCTTCAGAGTAACACAACCTGAGATTCATGAAACACCGCCACTTTTTTTTATTTCTTTGCATTAATTGTTGTCTTAAGGAGTTTTATTTACAAAATTGCCACAAGGTACAAGCTTTACACAAATGAGTGCTGTTCTCTTTCAATAACTTAATGATGATGAAAAAGAAATATTACAAGGCCTGAAGTTAGGAATGGTCAAGAAGCCAAAGAAGATATTATGTCATAAAGGAAAGCAAATATTGTTGCAGTGCTGTGGTTGGAAGTTATACATGAGGAGTGAACTAACTAAATTCTCAGTTGCTCGAGCTAAAGAATTAAAAGCCATAGTTTAAAAATAGATGACAGAATATAATCATGAGTCTGATTACATGAGCAATTGTGTTAGCAAGTTTTTTAAAAAAAAAATCTCTTAATGGTTGAAGTGCTGGGAAATACAAGATGAGATCCCTATGTGAAAAAAAAATGAAACTCTGAAGAACGTAATAGAAATTGTTGTCAGAAACAGAAGAACAAGGGAATGCAAATTGCTGCAGTCTACAGAAAGTGCCAATTTACTTTTCTCTAATGTATTCATGTTAAATAGTACTTTACTTGTTAGCTTCATAAGTCACTGACAAAAATCTCAAACTGCAGCAGATGTGAAAAAACATAGAATTTTTTTTTCATTGTAGTAATGTTGTGGTGCTGTTCTCGATGAAAAAGAAAGAACAATGATGCCTTCCCACTTGTTGTAACTCTAGATAATGCCTAGATCAAATAAAACTGCTTGGGGAGATACACTTTGTCCCCCGAATGGCAAGTCTCGCAGAGATAGTGGTTTATGTCAGGCTTTGCAAAGTGAACATGGGGGAGGGCGACATACACTGTTCCATCTTGCCTCATGATAAACTCATCTGTCTAGGAAGAGAGGAGGCAGTCAAACACCTCTAGTAGTTGTTACCAGCTACTAATCTTTTGAAGAAGTTCTCTATGAAAAGATTGAGGGATGAACAAGCTCAGATTTCACTTAAGAGAGAAAAAGAATCCCCAACACAGTAAAACCCCAGAAGTCATTGTGAAATGCTACTGGTTTTTATAATATTTAATAGCACATCCTCCAGAAATTGATTTACTTTATGTAGGTGTAAGCCAAATTTCACACTCTGCTAATACCGTAACTAAAGGTATGCTTCCAAGAAGAAAAATCACCTTGTCTCACAATCAACATCTCCAAAAATACAGGTTCTTTTCTTCACTGGCCTTTTCATAAATTATGTTCCATTATGCTGTTCGAACTATCACAGGACTCTCCCACACTTGAAGACATAACTGTATAACCTGGTATATGCAAAGGTAATAGAAAATTGTATCCAAAAGCTTGCCTTCACTCAAGTGTGTCGACTTACTCTCTAAGCCAATTTGTTTGTAGAGCACAAGTTACAGTTATGTACAACATTCCTATTGCAAAGGTTTCTAAATACAGGCATATGAAAATCTATCACAAAAGAGAATTGTGAAAAATAGTGAATCCCTTATTCTAAGTAACCTACTGACTGTTGTTTCTGTAATAGGTTTTCCTATGATTTTGATGAGTGAAATGGATACATAAAAAAAAAAAAAAATTAAAAAAATCGACCTTGTGATATATCAGGTTGCATTGATCGTAAAAATACCCACACAACACAATTTTTTTTTTCTTTCATTTTGATAGCATGACTCAGATGGAGAAACTAATATGAAAGGAGGAGGTCACAATGGGTCAAGTGTCTGCCAGTGAATGTAAGGGAATAAGAATAGCTCTCCAGCCTTTCCTATACAAGCAGAAAAGTATTTGGATACTCTTTTAAACTGCAACACATTTTTAGAAAAATCATCACAATAGTGAAAGTTCCATAAATGCCTACAGTGAACAACACTGGCAGTGAGAATACCGTTGGCCATTTGGGCCAAGTGCTATTTGCAATAAATTTGCAGTGTAGCATGCCCAGTAAATCCATCAGATATGATAAATGCACGCAAAGTAACTTTTCTCTGGGGAACACCACTATTTTTCTTCATTTCTTGGCCTTTTTCTAATAGTCTTTAATGTCTTTGCTATGAAGTCTCTTTCAGATTATGTTTTCAAAACAGCTATTAATGAGATTTACCTAATAAAAACAAGTCTACACTCATCAGTGACTAATTCTATGTTCTTCCATTATCTCTCAACTAGCATCTCCTAGAACTTCCATATTTCTATTTTTAAAAGCAGAAAAGGGGAAAATACCTAGAAGTTTAAAAACTAACACTAACCATAGAAAAACAATGGGATGCCAAGATTCCCAACAATATCTGAATAGAAAAATACTGTCTCAATAAGGCAAGCAGAAAAGCCTTTACAACATCCATCAGACCATTGTAATTGCCTATTCCATTTAAAATAACCCTCATAATCTTTATGAGAAAGGTAAATAGTTTTATAGGTTTGTTTTACTTTTATAAAATGAAAACTCTACACCATATGCTTTAAAAACAAAGAGGTTTTCCATTAAGGAAGTATAGATTTAATTCTAAAATTATTAAATATAGCAAATATCTTTTACAGCATTTAATTACAATCTTTACACTGAAATGTAGCAATAAAAATTTTTTCTCTATGTGAGTATGAGTATTTTTAATGCATCAGTTAACTTACGACATTCAAAATGTATATATTAATCACATACAAACTAACACTAGGAGACAGACTGGCCAAAATAAATAATCAAATATTTAATCATTCCTGATCCAATGCATAAAAGATAAGATTTTATTATAGTAACCTTCAAAGGAGTAAAATCTGTACAGTGTGGTATAACCAAAAGTTGTGTCTTGTACCACAGGACTAGAAACCAGCAGCTGTAACATCAGTTTTTAAAGGGACCCAGAAGAGTGTGGGCAAACTGTAAGAAGAAATGGATAAAAAATTGTGGGGGGAGGGAAGAAACCCTACAAAATTAATTTATAGATGCACATTTAAATGAAACTCATAAAAATCAGTGGGATTTTCATACACGGATATCATGCCTAATACAACTCCTGGGCTCCAGGGCACACTGCACATACCAATAAAGGGAACCAGTCACCCACTGCACTTTGATTCAAGACACACCAAAAAAAAACCCCAAAACAACTCAACCCAATCCCTCCAAAATTTGACACAGTCTCCCATTAATGCTCCTGAAGAAATCACATTAACATAGGAATGTAGAGATGGCTTTCCTCTGGATTAGCAATTTGTTAAAAAATAGAAAGTAAAGAATAAGAGTAGAAAGTTCACAAAAACAACAACAAAAATTTGCCAGTAGAGACTTCAAAGATTCAAGCTGGGGTCTATCTCAATCAATGCACTCAAAATGAATTGAAAAGGCAATCGAAGTCTGAAGTGTCAACATGCACTGATGACACAAAATTCCTGAGGACAGTCAGAAATAGAGCCAATTGTGAAAAAGCATCAAAAGATATGAATATAGCAAGTAAACAGGGAATAAGGTATTGCTGAAATTCAGTACTAACAAGTAAATGCTGAGAACAAAAATAAATTTTAAAGTGTTTGTATAGAAACCTGAGCTCATATTATATCAATAGTAACCAGGAAAAAGATCTTGAGAGTAATTTGTATCAACCCAGTTCTCAAAGACATTAAATAAAATATTAGAAAAGGAAAAAACAAACAATACAGAAAAACCAGTGTCACTGCATATATCCATGTTAACCCACAGTCTGAGTGCTGCATGTAGATATACAAGTACAGAAGAAATACAAAAGGACAGAATAGTAAAAGAAATCAAATATATGGAGCAGCTTCTACTGTGAGGAGCTACACAGACTGGGATCCCTCAAGTGTGCGGAAAACAAAGGGTTATAACAACGCTCTATAGCTACCCACGATATGGAGAAGGTAAATATGGAATGGTTATTCAGCACTGTTCACAAGCACATGAATGAAAGCCATGTAATGAGATCATCTGGCAGCAGGCTTAAAACAAGCCAAAGGAGGTATTTCTCACATGCTAAATAATTAAATTACCACAGTCATTGCTGCAGGTTTTTAGAGAAACTAAATGTAACCGAAGATGTTAAAAAGTTCAGAGACTGACCAGTCCATGGCTACTCACCACAGCCCAGACATATCCTCTAGGAAACAATGGCACAAGCTGTAATTTGACAAAACATTGCAGAGAATCCCAGAGGGAAAAAAAACAAACCACTTCTGAACAAACGTGTACTACTGACTGTTATTAAAGCTAACAGGGCTGGGTGAATCAGTTTGATATTATTTCCAATTAACATAAAATAAATAATTATAAAAATGGGCCCATCTTAACAATTTTCCTAGTTGTATCAAATCTTACTATCCATTTGCATCCTTGGCAAGTTCACCTCTGAGGCCTGGTTATGGATTTGCTCCTCTTATCCAGCTCTGCCTTTGAACTACAGGTCTCCAGCTCCTTTCTCTAAATGTCATTCTTCCTCCGCTCTTGTATTCTGGAAGCTTCTCTTCCTCCCCCCATCCAATATGGTCCCGAGGGCAGCAGTGGTCTCCTTCTCCCTCCAGAGATTTCCACATGACCTAGCCATTCCCTTTAAAAGAAATATACTGTCCACCAGATTTGTTTATATTACTGCAAATATGACTTAATCCATTTGTTCCTTTTGGTGGGTAATTGACACTAATGATCATAGAATCATAGAACTCTAGGTTGGAAGGGACCTTTCAGATCATCAAGTCCAAGCATAAGCCTAACACTGACAAAAACCATCACTAAACCATATCTCTAAGTGCTACATCTACCCATCTTTTAAATAACTACAGGGATGGTGACTCAACCACTTCCCTGGACAGCCTGTTCCAATTTTTAATAACACTTTCAGTGTAAAAATTTTTCCTAATGGCCAATCTAAACCTCTCCTGGCACTACTTGAGGCCATTTCCTCTTGTCCTATCAGCTGTCACTTGGGGGAAGAGACTGATCCCCACCTCTCTACAACCTCATTTCAAGTAATTGTAGAGCGATAAGGTCTCACATTCAGCCTCCTTTTCTCCAGCTAAACAATCACAGCTCCCTCAGCTGCTCCTCTCCAAACCCCTCTCCAGCTTCTAGCCTTCCTCCATTAATAGCTATGTACCTTCTTCAAAACTTAAATATTAAGACAGATCAAAGAGCTTGGGAAACCTCTATTACATTTCCTTTTCAGACTTTTTATATACGTATGTATGCATATGTATATACAAGTTTATACACACAAATGTACACATATACACACAAACTCTACAGAAATGGGTATATACAGTCACAATACAAAAGTTTCTTAATTTATATTGCACTAACAGTGTTATCACCTCTGTCATACTGGAGCATCAGCAAACTAAGTAACACAACAATCACACTAAAATACCGTCTGGCAAAATGCTCCGAAAATCCACTGAAAAAGTAAGCTACAGAACTTCTGCTTTTCCATTCAGTGCATCACAACTTCATTTCTCTTTACACTTTCAAAGGTTCCATACTGACAAATCCGGAGAGGAGCAGCACTTCCAGATGCACAGATCTCCAAGTAATAGAACACAACATAAAATTTTAAAATAAATACAGGACTGAACAAAGCTGCAAAGAGTATGGCAATGAAGCTGAGAACTTGCTTACAATTATAATTAACTAAACAAACACATTGATGAATATATTATCAGCACATCCCAATTCAACCTACTTTTTGAAGATCATAGTGAATTGCAAGTCTACTCTGAAGATGACAGGCCCTCTCACAACTGTAACTCTACCTGCTTTAAAAGGCAAAAGGTGTACACCTCTAAACTGACCATTACATCACCAAATAGCTTAAAAGAACCCACATTCAGAAAAGTTGTGTAAGAACTCTTGAGGAGATTAGCACTTTAATTAGACTAGCAAGTGATACTCAGAAGATGTATTTGCAATTTTAAATTAAAAGGTTTTTCTTTTATTAGAGTCCCAAATGAAACCGGTTCTTTCCCCATTCTTTATCCTCCAATAATTTTACTGTTACTGCATGGAGAGAAACTAAATGAGCAGCAGCTTCAAAGAGGGGAAAAGAGAAATAAGGAAGGACTATTCTGGTGAAATTCTAAATTACCATTCCTTAAGTTGCTTTTTTCTTTCAAAAGAATTATTTATTATTTTAAATGCATTTTACAGACTGACTGGTTTGTTGTACAAAGGTCCATGAGCTGTTCCATCTACAAAATTGCTTATTTTTTAATTTGATGGTGATGGCTGATGATCATATGAGCACATTCCACTGTCCTGGATCAAATAACCTGAAAAAACAGTTTTTAAATGTAAGTTTACATATCCTCTTAAACATCATTATATGAGAGGTAAAGTGGAGAACAGCAAATCTTCAAGTGAAGGGTATTTATTCTTTATGTCTATCATACAGCATTTTCTTTGCCCAACTGCAATTAGCATAATGTAAGGTCAAACTACTTTTAATTCTCATACTTAAGCAGGAATGTTTTGAAGTAAGGATAACCAAAATAACCCCTGAAAAGTAGTGGTAAGTAGACACAGAATATTTGCCTCTTCACTCCAACTATACTATATTATAGAGCAAATAATTTGTAATTAAGACTGAAATAAACAAATTTCATACAGAAAAAAGTTCTCTTTATGCTAGTGGAATTGGAATGAAAATCACTGATATGTAAGTTTATCTGTCATGGATGCTAATGACAATATACTTTACAGATCAAATGTTTCAAACAAAAGCTTAAAGCCAGGGACCTATAAACTCAGAAATACAAAACCAGATTGACAGAACCTTGTCTGAAATACAGAGAAAGAAGGAATTATATCTTCTGTTATACCTTTTTTGTCTTTCCTTTTTTTTCTTTTTTTAATTCCCCTCTTTTCAATCTCACACTGTCTAACTTTTAGGCATTTGTTTCTGCCAAGGACAGGCAGCTGGACTATAAGGGCAATTAGATCAGCAAGACACAGGCTAATTGCCGTACATTGCCAGGGATTCTGGCCCAGAGATCAGCCAGAAGGAAGTAGATGGCAGGAAAAACACACAAATCAAAAATCTCTCTCAGATTTTGAGGAAGATAGATTTAAACCAAACCAACCAACAAAATGACCAAGAAACCACCAACCAATAAAGAAACCCAACTTGCCTGAAAATAGCCAGCAGTCTTTGCTGGTTTTTCCTGCCTCCACATTTTTACAAGAAAAAAACCCAACAAAACTACACAAACAACCCGCACAACGGTTTGCCTTTATTTCAACCCCCTTTCTCCTTCAGAGCCTTATGATCTGAATCTTTCCAGGTCTACCTATGCAGTGGTGCTTTCTTGGTCAGTGAAGATGGTTATGCAGGTGTCAGACAGAAATGTTAACACTCATTAAAGACCTGTTACCAACTCCAGGTTAATCCAAAGAGGGAGCATACACTTCTTTGGAGCTCTGTGATGGCAGAATTGCCTGTCTTTCCTGTACTTCAATTATGCTACTAATTGCTGAAACAATCTTTTAACACTGAACAAGAGCTTTAACAGCAGAAGATAAAAGAGGATACAGACAGTTATGAAATATTAGGCCCAAAGGGACTCTCTTCATTCTTTTCTTATATAGGACTGAACAGATGGTAGTAATTTCTACACTCATCCCATAACTACCAACTGGTTTACTCTAGAGCCTATTTTTTATGGGTATGTCTGGGTCTTTTCAAAAAAGCTAATTTTAGTTGAAAGAGAGTATGTGTGAATGAATGTTTTTGAATATTTGCTCTAGATTAAGTCATATGTAGCCTAACTAGGAGTGCTCTAAATCACCTCATCACACACTACGGGGGAGTACCAAAACCCCATCCTCCCACAATCATTGTTATTTTTAAAAAATAATTCTGATTTGAATACTTACTTATAGCAAGAGATAGTTCATATCTATCTACAGATTCCAACTTCCTTCTCTCATACTTACAGTATCTTTCACACATACAAAGAGGAATTCTATAGTAAGTTTAGCAGAGCAGGAAGACCACCATTACATTTCAACATTTCCTCTCAGTAAAATAAAATAAAATGAACACATCTGGCATATAAAGAAAATGAAAACTATCGGGGGTGAGGGGAATCAACACACACCTGACATAACCACAGAAGCTATTTGAATGTTTTAACTAAAAAGCAATTTCAAAACAACAGCATGATAAAGACAAATAGACTTTGGTTCTATGGCCAGTTTGTAAGCAAAGCTGTTCCCAAATACCTCTGTACAATAAGGAAATGAGGCAACAAAACACAGGGATTTAACAGTAGTCCATGGATGAAGGCAGCTTGGACCAACATCGCAGATCAAAAGCTCTGACACAGCTCAACTGAAGAGGATTGTTTCCCCAGGGAAGAAGGAAAAACTATTTTCTCCAAGCTAAATTTGGTTAGAGACCAATTCTTTTTCATAACCTGTTTTTCCCTCCTTTGTAGTATACCCTAACTGGGCCTGAGTTAGATTTAGAAACCTTCTCCACTTGCCACCAGAGGATGAAAGCTTATAACTTCACTGGAGGAAATTATTGATGATTCCTCTAATAATCCTTTATTTCCTGGACTATGAATCCAAATCAAGTGTCACATTTCTCAAATGCATGCCTGCCTGCAAAGATGCACACAGAGACATGAATTTCATAAGCAGTCTCTATCTCTATAGTAAAAGTGGTTCTTAAAACCCACTGGAGGATCACAGGCATAGTCAACAGTAAAGAAGAATCTTTGAGGCACAAAATACAAAAGACCAGAAGTAATTGCTTCAACAAATATACAGTACAGAAATGAAAGAATAAACAGATAGCAAAAGTAGTAAACGGCACTGGCTTAAAATTACTATGTAGTTTTAAGAAAGGATGGTTCTAGGATGAGATTTTTGGTTTATGCTGATGTGGAGATACATAAAAAGGCAAGGTTTGTGTATATGTGTGGCCATGGATCCTGCTCATGCAAGAATTATCTGTTTTCCAGTGAAGTAGTATGTGTACACCTACAGAATGAACATATGGATGGAAAAGCAAAATAATAGAATTCTTAACTACAAGGAAACTGCACAAGTCTCATACTACCCCTTAGATGTAGTTTTCTAGAAGTCTGGCTATTAAACTTCTATACGGGAACTGTGAGCATGAAGTCCAGAAGAAAAATGTTACACACAAGTATGTCTAAAACACTTGAATAAACCATTGAAGTTTTCCTATCCTATTTCATCCTGTTTCAAAACTATTCCATTTCCTCTCTAGCTATTGCCCTTAAAAATGCTTTTACTCTCTTTATATAAAAAAGTATTAAGGCTCTTTCCCCTTTCTGATATGAATTCTTTTTTTCAGAACATTCTTTCATATAGAAAGCATCACCAATGGTTCTGAATATTATTGTAGGTGTCTGTACTGACCTAAAAATCCTTTAAAAAATAAAGATGACTGTAAAATGTGCTGTTAAGACACTTACAAAGAAGTTTAGCAGGGTGTACAGAAAATACTTTGAAACATCATTGCATCAGGTTAGCTCTCACAGAACATTTTGAAAAAAGTAGCAATGCCCTAATTTATGGGTGCTTCTCTTACAAACCATCTGCCTCAAGCAAAACAGCTGCCAGTGATGCAAGCTGGGAAAGTAGCCAATCTGGCTCACATGCAACTGTATACCCAGGAGAGCAATTAATAAGTCACAAAACAGTACCCAATTATGCAAGCATTTTTGAATCTTGGGGCTCAGAACAGGGCTGAGAGTATGAGACAGTCTAAAGGAACTCCGAGCGTTCAACTCCAGTGCACAGATGCTGCCGCACCACCTGATCTTTCCTCCTTAGGAAGTTCTACGCAAGATGAAGCGGGAAATTAAATTTCACCTAAAAGCTAGCAAGCTTTTTAAAAATGGGAAACCAAATTACAATATTTAAATTGCAGGAAGCTATCTTAAATAATTTCTTAAGCCCCAAGACTCATATAATACTGCTTTTCATTCAAAAAGCACAGGGTACTTATTCAAGAAAAGAAAGTCAGTAATTACTTACACAAGTGGCATTATTTTACCTTACTTATGTGAGAAAATTAAAAGAGATTATTTCTATTTTCTTCTTTCAAATATTAACATCTTAGCCTCATGGTTTTTTTCTTTTAAAAAAATCATAATTTAAGAATATAATAAAGAAATCCTCTCCAGCCACAAACAGAAAAGCAGATCAGGTTATTTTTTTTAGCAGAGAGCAAGCAAGACTCAAGCTGAGCACATCTGAGCAAGTTTTGACAGTTGTATCATATCAAATTATTTTTTTCAATGCTCCTTTGTTCACAGTAAGTTTTCACAAATTGTCAAAATACATAAAAATTAAGGTCTGCACATTTCAATCTCTGGGGAGCCTTCTATCCACCAGGAAAAAGTCAGACTGTTAGAGCTAAAAACAGGAGTCCACACTTTGTATTCTGACAGACGAACTGAAGAACTTTGTATTAGGAGACTAAGATAAGACGCACTAATTCACATACATAGTAGAAAAATCAAACCAGAAGTGTTACTAAACACGTAAACATGCCTTATTTGGGGGTGGTTTTCTGTTCTGTTTCCTAACATACCAGGAATAGTTGTTTGCCAAAATATTATTACAGTATCACTGCTTGGCAACTGTCACTACAGAAAAAGATATTCTAAAATGAATACAACTGTATCTCTCTTACAAGCCCTACCCCAGCATTACTTCCCCAAGTAAGTGTATAAAAGTTACATTTTGGTTTCAGAACTAGAAAACTAGAAAAACCAAGGAGTCAGTCATCTCTCTATCTTCTTACTTTCTCATCATTCACCCCCCCAAATCAATAAAATTATTCATAAAGCCTAGTAATTTGTTTGCACTTGTAGCAAAAATTTAAAAAAACAAACAAACCAAACCATCATAGCTACACGTTTAATAAAGTAATAGATTAGAAATCATAAGACCTAAATTAATTTGGTAAATTTTAATTCTGACGATGTGAACAACTTCAGAGGTACGTAACAGTCGTACACCTGCTCAAACAAGCTGCTTGGTTCCACAAGACATTTAGAACAGACAAGGAGCAGCTGGAGCAAGACAGACCATAAAGAATTCCACATCCTTAAAAACCTCAGGATAACAAGGTAGAGCGAAACTCCTGCTTGACTATCTGGTACCTGCAATGTAGTTAAAGATTTACAGAAAGGAACTCTGCTTTTCATAATTTTAGCAAATCTTTTGGAAAGGGCTCACTTTAATAAAGTGAGAAAGTTAAAAAAAAACCCACACAAAATCAGTATCGACGTTACAGAAATTCATTCAATGAAATACTGTATGGTAAAAAAAGCAAAAACTAACAGTTAAAAAAATATACTACAAATTTAAATTGAATCTGAAAATGCCATGCACTTAAAATGTTTGTGAGGTCTTTTTCCCACAGGTAATATCTATCAAATAGTAGAGCTCACACAGAAGCTTGCAACAAAGTCCTTAATACCTACAGTCTCAAAACTTAGGGGATCTTGATCATGAATAAAATAACTCCTCTATCATTTTTTTTTTTTTTTTTAATGATGCAACAGGTTCAAAAGCTAGCAGGCAGGAGGGGACAGATGTACAGACAAATACAGATAGCAGAAACATTCTCCTGCACATTTCTGCCTGCAAGGCAGAATCGTATCAGCTTCACTTCCACTGGAAACTGAGCTAAAGTATGTATTACACCTCCAATACTTCTTACTGAATAAACACACTTCTTCCTCTACAGGAATTGTTCTTTCTGCTCTACTAATTTCTAAAAAATGAAATATAACAGTGCCTGAAACTAGAATGTCAAGACTGTGAATGACATGCTAAAGCGTCAGGCAACTTCCACAGGAGGAACATTAAAAGGAATGTAAAGGAGCTGCAATCTCTCTCCTGCCACACAGAAATGCTGAGGCTACACAGATACCCTTCAGATACGGACAAGAGCTATCCAGAGACCTCAGCCAGTTGTGTTACTTGTACTAGCCTAAATTTAGTTTTGTGAGCCTTAACACGTTTTGATACAAGGTGCACTGTCAATATTTTCTAATGCATTTGCCACCTTTAAATAATGAAACAAAACCAATCAACCCT
>VXBJ01001502.1:48836-77630 GCA_013400055.1 Nycticryphes semicollaris | reverse complement strand
CCCCCCCCCCCCCCCCCCCCATCGAGTACTTGTGTGTTTAAAGAAGTTAAAAAAACAAGAGACATTTACAGGAAAATCAAAGTGCTACAAACTGAGGAGGGTCAAAGGTATTACGTGAGAAGTGAACTTTATTCTACAATGACACATTTTAAGCCTCGCTATCACATTTCAAAAAGGTGATACAAACAGTATTACAAACCAGTTGAATAAATTCTATCAGTTAGTTTTAAGATGTACTAGCCAATACGTTTTAAGAAATCTACAAGTTTAGCTATATCTTTTGTACATTTTGAATTGCACAATCTTCCTAAAATAGAGCAACAACAAAAAATTATTCATTCTTAAAATAAGGATAGAAAAATAGGAATAGCTTTCCTATTACTATAAGAAATAGGAATATTTCCAATTTATTCCTAAATAATATTCCTAAAATAAAAATACTTGCTATTTCTATAGGACAAAAATCTACATTCCGTTCAAGCTGTCACTTGCTACCTGGACATAGTCCTGGGCAACTGGCTTTAGGTGGCCCTGCCTGAGCAGGGTAGTTGGAGAAGATGACCTTCAGAGGTCCCATCCAATCTCAATCATTGTGTGGTTCTATGAACTGCACAATTAAGATTGGTGCACACGTAGTCTGTGGTCCCACATGAGACCAAACAGATTTTTAAATTTTTGAGTAAGTTCCAATATTTTTTCCCTTCATCATATCATTTTTCAGAAAACTTATAATTTGCTTATATGTCCGCACCTGAAGATACTGATCAACTTTGCAATTAGGATAGAAATTGATTTCTTAGTTATGATCTTTTGGGGGAGATAGTGACACACCACTTAAGAGGTCACATCACTGAGATATATCTGTATCTATCTATCCATCTCTTTCTATATATATGTACAAACATTGCTTGAATTGGAACTTTTTGCCTTATTTGCTTTTCTATACCAGGCATTACATTCTGAAATGAAAAAGGCAGTATAGAAATAACTGCTATTAAAACACAAAACAAATGCAACCGATAGATACCTCCAGTGGCATTAAAATACAGATAAAAAGCCTACAGGCTGATTTCTCCATCATCAATTTCTTAATTTTAATAAAAAAATTCCAATGCCTCCTTCCGCCATTCCACTTCCATTATTTGATGCATTGATCCAAAATAGTCTAAGAAAATAATTACTTAATGGCTTACAGTTATTAGATCCCCAAGATTCACGCTATGGCTTTCTCATCAAGTGAACTTTTTGGAAGAAGGGTATAATGCCCTTCCAAAAAGAAGTTCCTGAAAAGCTGTCTTTTCAAGATGGTCAGAGCTTCTGGTATTATTGAGGCTAGCACCACAGTGTAATATCCATGACCTTACACACAACTGCTGAATACTAACTTCAAACAGTGTCATCATTTGAAACTTCTAAAGGTCTAAGGATGTATCCTGTTTTCAGGCTACAATTCTGAGAAATTATCTGAGATACCAGAAATTAAATACCTCAAGTAAGTAGCTTAATGCTCTCTTTGGACTTATCAGTAATGTGCTATGGCTACTGCAGTGGACAGATGATGTCCACGGGAAGCTAATGGTGCTCCTGCCTTTACTCTAGCTCAGGTAACAGCAGATTATGAACCATCCCTCATTGGATGCAGCAGAAAAAACTAAACGCATTTAAAACCTTTTACCACAACTCTCAGGCATATATCACCATGGCTTTTAGGTAATTTAAAAGTACTTCAGATTTCCCAAATCTATATGGAACCACAGTTTTATGCTGAACAGTAACGTGAAAGGCCTTGAATTCAGAAAGCAGTAAGTCTCATATCTTAATAGTACTTCAAACCTGTGGGAATGTTGCAGGGAGCATGAGGACACAATGCTCGGTTCATTCATCAGCAGATACCTAAGGGCTAATGATCTCACTCCTCAAACATATATTCAGTGATTCCTCTTCATGGCATTATTCTAGAGTGATTATGTACAGGCTGTCAAATATAAAATATTGTTCAGTGAAATCATAACATCGGTCAGTAATGACAGAAAAAGTTTACATACTCCATCAGTTTGACATCTTGGATACAGAAGAAAGGTAGTTGTTGTATATATTAAAAAAAAAAAAAGAAAGAAGACTATTTTAGCTGGAAAATGCCTTCTAGAAAGCACACACCAGCATGTCCCTTGGCTATGGTGTTGGTTATGGTGATAATATAAGCTTTGTGTCCTTTTGAGTTGCTACATTTTTTTAAAGGCAACCTGTGCCCTCTTTTCCTGCAGAGTTTGCATTCCCAAGATAGTTTCCTTAAAATCCAGTATTAAACTGAGAAACTGCAAAAAAGAATGACGTAAGCACTATGCTTTTTTTTTTCCTCTCCACTCAGAGGCAATTTCTGAGTTGCATTTCATAATATTATGGTAAAAAGGAATACTTAAGTGGACAGACTGACTGTTTTCAAGAGAAAACAAAAATATTTTTTCTTTGAGAAGACACCAGTCTACACTTGGACAATACCAAAAGCCACTGCCAAGCAGAAACAAGTTTAGAGGTCAAAAAAAAGTGCCAGTAGTGCTATCTTGAACAATAATCACTGCATCTAAAGAATGCTTCTGCTAATGCATTAATATTTTTTTCTGCGATGAGGGAAAGATTCAGATTGAACCTCACAGGATTGCCAGATGTCCTGTATAATTAAGATGTTATGTTCTAGTGGTCAAATCCAATGCCTCTTGAAAATCATATAGGGTGTATTTCTGTGGTAACAACTGTTTTTTCCAAACATGCAGAAATCAAGGCTACGGGGCATCCAGAAAAAAGTGGTTATGATGCAGATGAATTATACTTTCTATGCACAGTTAATCTGTGTATGTACAGTTTAGTTCTCCGTCATTGTCCCAGATTTTAGCATCTAAACTCTGGCAACCCTAAAACACTGCCAAATTTCTGCAGACAAAGGAAGAGTTTGTTTCAGCTCCAGATGTGATTGTGACTAAGGAGCTAGTTCTGACCTCCCTCCTCTCTCCCACTGACCTTAGCAAAATACTTGTAAAATGGGACTATTTATATTAATGAGTTGCCTTCTCATAGCTGGTTCATTACTGCATCATCAGTCTGTATAGAAAATTATTACTGGTGGTAAAGGATGCAAATTTGACTTTTTATGCTATTAACATGCAAATGCTTGAACCAAATTGCTACAGGCTGGTGGGAAAGGAAAAGAAGTTAAACTGCTGAGCAATACATTTATACCAATACCAATATAGGCAGTGAAAGGCTGAGAGACCAGTTTTTCACTCACAGTTTAGAAAAAACTCAGATGCCACTGGAGTAAATGCCAGAAATTTCTGCCACAGCAGTGGAGACTTCAGCAATTTTAACCTAAATCTTCAGAATATATGTAAAAAAAAAAAACAGTTTAAGATACTTTTATCATCAGTTTAAAACTGTCAGTTATTGCGTGAAAATTCTAGGTAAAATCACGGGGATAGAAATTATGTTAACTGAACCTGTACCAAAGATAAATGCTGAGACTCCTAATATTAATGTTGTAATAAAATAAATCAACCCATTTAACATTCTCACATGTGCTATGCAAGCAGTAGCCCAGATTCCTTTGTACTACTGTAAATAAAGTGCAAAGTAAATTCTTGGAAGTTAAGAATAAAGTAATAAAAGCCCTAAAAATATTATAACAGCTTTAAACAATCTGATAAATCTAAAGCTCTCAATACATATGTCTCTCAACTCCAAGAAATGTGAATTACCTGGTTTCTCAACTGGTGGAAACTGATTGATAATGCATGACTCAAGATATAAGAATTGCTGCAGTTTCACACACAGAGTTGAATCTACCCCAGTGAAGTGGGACATTTTTTCTAACCATTAGATTTCTCAGACCCATCCATTAAGCAATTAGCGTGGTGCAAGCTGCTACTTTTCAGCTGCTCCACCTGCAGCCTCTTACAGTTTTTAAAAAACAAAACACTTCCAACTTATCACCCCTCAGAGAAAATACACTGGGAATGTATTACTACGCTGGAAATAAAAGCACATCCATTGGCAATTACTGCAGAGCAACTGATGTATCATAAACTAGGCAAGCCATAGTAACATAACCACCCACACATCTAAATGATTATGGGATAAAAGGTTAACTTAGACCATTTTAAGCAAGGAAACAATTCGATATTTCCTTCTATTCCATGCACTTAGTGTGATCTCATATGATCTTTACCATAAACTTTCCAAACTGCGAGTAGAATACAAATCAAGACTCTATAGCACTTTTTTTTTTTTTAAAAAAAAGCAACCTTCTCCATCTTCTCTAAGACAGATGAAAGCATTATGATAAATATTTTAAAAACAAAAAGATAGTTGAAATAGACTGGTTATCAGCATGACACCACTGTATCAGACAAAGATTCTTTGTCGTTCAGCTATTACAACCATAAAACAATCCCTTCTCTCTGGCTGCTTTCAACCCTGAAACAAAACAAGGCTCTTAAAAAGTCTTATCAACTATAGAATTTAATTAATATCTCTGATTATCTACACTGTCTCTAATTATCTACACTGATCATTTTCTCTGAACACATCCAGCCTGTACCTGGAGAAAAGATAAATGATTGCTGGATAACGAAAGACTTTATCATAATCGTGTCCAACACAACTGAATTGCAGACTATTAGTATTGTAACATTTCAAGGCAAACTGCAAAGCATTAATGCAGTTTCTTAATAACATCACAGTGCTTTACATAAAACTCCAAGATTTGAATTGAAATATATAAAAATCTGCCATACTCTATTGTATAGTACATACACACTTTTGTAACAGAGTGGTAGAGTATCTAAGCAGCACTCACAGTGTTGTAGACATTAAAAACATTGTGGTTAATGTTTTAGGATCATAGTATCACTGCCACGTGCTGATGTATTATAAACAAAAATTCCAATTCATGACTTACAGAACCTGTTCTATTGCAGTAGAACAACTAATTAGGTGTCACATTCCTTTTTGGTGATGGATGTAAGTAGCTCGTCATTACTTATCCAGGTGAGTGGAAAGCATTTTTGAAATTCAATGTAGAAAATGTTACTTTGAAACGGTCAGTCTCATAAGGTGGCATCAAGTTTGATGCAATAATTATGTTCAGAAAATATCACGCTAATGTGTGTATAAATAGAAAAAGAAGCAAAACACACTCATTATCAATATACTAAAAAAGTTTTAGGGGATTTACAGATGGGTAAATGAAATAGAAATTTTGGCCCTCAAAAAGGAATATAGGAAGTGTGAGTTGAAACACTTGCAAGACAAGGGATCGGGTGCACAGGAAGAGCACAGTATTCTGCTTCTTTATTATTCAGCTTATTTGCTGAATGAAGTTCAAAACCACTCAACAATTTTTTTGTTACCTCCAGCTTTGGTATAGTGCTTATCATGAAAACACCTGAACAAACATTATTAAAAAATTAATTACAAAATGTTTGTAAAATATTGCTGTACTTTATACTTATCAGTAACTCAGATTAAAAAAAAATTAGAAATAATCTTGCAAAATTTGGGTGTCTAACAATGTTCAGTTTCACCACTTACATAGATTTTAGGCATTCAAAGTATGGTTGATAATCTTTGGCTACAGCAAAGAGCGGTTACTGTTACTGTAAATCACTTCCATAGTCATGGGGGAAGAATAAACCAAAAAACACACATACCCAAGTAACCACCTGGGAAAAGTTAGATTTTAATGACTCACCAAGAATATCACACACACACAAAGAAATCTCAGTGACACAATCAGAATAAAACTCAGTTCTCCAGTGTTCAACTGCCCCAAGCCTAGATCCACCTTTTCTTTTTTTTCTGACCTTCCAGCATTAATCCAGACCCATCCCTTACCTCCTTATTCCAGTTTCATTCTTCAGGTATCTCCAGCTATGTTTACTTCTCAAGCTTCTCATCATAACCTCCTTGTCTACCATGTCAGTCCCATTACTCCAGCCATAAAATTATCCCAGCCTCGTGCAAATTCAAACCACCATTTGAACCTCCTCTCTTTCAGCCCCAACTTCTTCCCTTCTGCTTAGCAAAATATTTTGACTTATTTTCTTCCACACACCTACTGTTCTTATCCCTACTGCAACTAAAGCAGGCAAGACAAGGCAAGGGAGAGACAAAGCACAGAAGAAACCATCTTCCTGTTCAGTTCTGGGGCACAGCCCAAGCTCAGAGCTGAAACTATGGAGCAAGTCCAGTATATTCCAGATAGGATTATACGTATTATGGTGGAAACTTCAGGTACTGTGCCGTAAAGATAAAAGAAGTTTCATTGAGCATATGCAAAATACAATTTAAAAAAAAAATCTAGCTGATCTGGGAGCAAGTTTTCACAAAGACAACAATGAACACATCATTGCCATAAAGGCCATTTCTCTTCAATTTCTGGTCTCTTCCTACAACAGAGACCATGTTGGTCTTAAACCAATGAAAGAACAAGGAAAGAAAGAATAACCTAAGTTTAGCCTATGTGCCATGTTAGTAGTTTTCGTTTGGGAAACGGGAGGCAAAGACAAGTTAGATTATAATTTAGAAATCAGTTTACTAATCAGTTTTGGCTAGACAGGCTTAACCGAAGTTTGACTTCAGTTTAGAACCCTATATCTAACCTAACAAATGTTCTCCTCCTATGTGTAGAACTAAAAAATAAACCATACAAATTTCTACTCAAATATGCCTAGATTCAGTCCAGGTTTTATATTTTCATTAACTATTTCATTATATAAAAATGAGCTTTACGCACTTGTAACTTGAGTTCCTCAAGAGGGAATCCATGCATTCATGCTAACAAAATACATCAAACGAAGGCAACTCCTGACTCAATACTTGCTGTCATGTACATCAGGTACCCTGCCTTTGGCATTCCAATAACATCAAATTCTTCCAGTTCTCTAAACTCCTAATAACAAAGTGGAAGGTGCACAAACAGTATAAATATTCAGAATCAATTCCTGAAAACTCTAACTGGAAGAAGATCACTGTAATTTTTTCCCTAAAAGTTCTTCATGGTTCGGGTTATGTAAAGATTGTAAACCAAAGAAAAAACATGATTACATATTGAGAGGAGGAATATTTGTCAAAATTAAATATAAGATCCAGAACTTGGATCTACAGAACAATATTTCGTAAAAGTATTAATGGAGTTCTGTAGTAAATTTGCCATAACAAATAAGTGTGTACTCTACTTTTGAATTCAAGATTGCTCCAAGACAGAAGTTAATTACTAACCGTTAGGGATTCAAGCCAAAAGATTCTTTATAATTATCTTAAAATAAGGTATATTTGTATTGGAAATTTGGCTACTGTTACTCTCATTCATATAAGTGCAAAAAAAAACATAATTAAGGTTGTTACCATCAAAATCTCTGATTAAATTTAAAAGAAACAAAGCCACAATCAGATTATGACTTAAAATTGTTAATTTGCCTGTGCTTTCTTCCCTCCTCTTCTGTATGCATTTGCAATCAAGAATACCCACTTAAATTACAAAAGAAGCAACAAACATTGTCCTAATAGTTTAAACAAGAATATAAACTAGCTACAGTGGATCAGACCACAAATCTCACTATCCTAGAATCCAGTCTGTGACAAGTCAACAGAAGAATTAAAATATCTACAAAGAAATAAAAAATTCTCCAGAACCTTCCCAGTATCCAGCAATCTGCAGCTCAAGTGCTTCCTCAAAGTGGCACTGTATTTAAGAGCTCTCAATGAATTCTCTTCCCTAAACTTCTGACATCTGCAATGTCTTATTGAAAGAAGTTTCGATAGTTTAAAACGCACACAAGCAGGCTCAAACATCTGATATCCCTAGCCCCTTACAGCTTTCTCTGCCATTCATTTCACAAACCACTGTCATATCCTCCCTATAGCTATTTTTTTCCACGCTGCCATCACAGCCCATTGGATTGAGTCTGGCTGGGACAGAGTTAGCTCTCCCCACAGCAGTCCTGATACTGCCTCCTGTGAAAGGGTTTCCAATTGCTTTGGTTAGATCTGCTACCCCTTTCTCTTCCCCTTTCCAATCTCGCCTTTTAGAAATCCAAGCTGACTGTATCAGATGGATCTTTATTATCTACAAACCTGCTGGCTCCTTCAAAAAATAGTTTGTTTGACACAAGACTAACAAAAGCAGGGTTGACTCTTCTTCAAAACATCATCTTTCTCCAAAATGAGTAATGTTAATATTTGTTATGATTTCTACCAATTTGCCTGCTATGAAAGCCATGATTATTGACCAACAGTTCTTTAGAGCTCTCCTGGGAACTTTCATAAAGTGACATGACATCAGCCAACTTGCAGTCATCTGGGACCTAATCAATTCTAGGTAAAAGCTGCACATTACATTCAGCAATTTGGTTGTTTCATCCTCAAGTTTCTCAAGAATCTTGGGCATGCATTATCTGGTCCTGACATTTTGCTGGTTTTCCTTGAAAAATTTCTTTTACAACACTTAAATTTTACTTACTTTACTTTACAACACTTAAATTTTACTTACTCTGAAACATTGTTTATAAACTTCCAGCATAGGAATTTTCTCCAGCTTCTCTCTCAGCAAATGTTACAAAAAAAGAATCTTTTCTTTTCCTGCTGCAGCCTCATCATATATTAATGCTCCTTCTATGTCTAAGAACCTAACAGCCCTACAGGCGTTCTGGGATGTTCAGGAAATGAAGCTTCTAATGCATTTGTATAAATATTATTAATGATTTTTTATATTTTCTACAAGTTGCTCTTCAGATTGTTTTTTATCTGCCTTAGACTATTACATTTAACCTGCCAGTTCTAGATACAAGCTCAACTTTTTTCAACAATGCTTACTTTTTCCTGTGAACCATTTGAGCATCCTGTTTAATCATGGCATCTTTCCTGTTCTGTCTTGTTTTGATAAACAGTATTCATTTGTCTCAAGCTCCCAGTATGATGTCTTTGAATAATCTCTATGACACCTGCAGGGATTCGAATTTAACTTCCCCTTTTAGCAATTTTTCTGAGCAGAAGTGCAATGGATCTTTGGGTTTCCATTGCTCCAATGTGAATTCTGAACGATCGTTGACATTGCAATCGTCATTACAGAAATGCTCTCTGGTTGTTATTTTGAAGCAGATCCTAAATATTCTTCAGGAAGAAGTTAACAGTTGCTTTTCCTTTTCTAGTTTCTCTGATTGGATCCTTCAATAAACAATCACTGATGACATCTAAAGATCTAATCTGAGCACTCAACCCTCATGCAAAATAGAAACAATAACATAAAGACGTATTTCATTAATGTAGTTTTAAAATTCTTCAGGTGCCACAAAATGCAAGACCTCTGAAGGGAGAAAAAGCCTTGTTGAAACATTTTTAAAAAATCTTGGCTATTAATCTGATTTTTTAGATGACAGCAGAGAATAGACAAATACCTGCAAGAGATTCCATAACTATTCATATGTATACCCAATTGAAGCCATATTCATATTTATTATCTGCACAAAACATTTACTGTTTTAACTCACGTAAGCCATCTGCTTCAATATTCAGTATAACTCCTGACAGCATTGATATTGCACAGTACAGCATCATGGAGAGCTTCAAGCTTCCAAGATTACTTTTTTTGTCATGATACGTAACTCATTCTCATCTAGCAGTTAAAATTAATATCTATATTAATTCCAATTCACTCCACATCCAACCATTCACAATTAATGTGGATTCTTTGGACTTGTGAGATTGTCATTGATCTTAACTAAACGTACTGATGACAACTTGTAAATAAGAACAATATTGTTCTTTCTTTCATTTAGACTGGTTAATTTTTGCAAACTTTTCTAATGTTTTATTTCTACCCTTAATACCACTAATAATTTCTAAATTTCTTAATCAAGCCTGGTGTAAAGAATTACCTAATTTTTAAAGTCCTATAACATAGGGACAAGGCCTACAGCATAGGGACAACATGTAACAAGTTCACGGGCCCTCATGGGATGCACCTGCAAGTGCTAAGAGAACGGGCGGATGTTATTGCTGAGCCATTCTCCGTCATCTTTGAGAGGTCTTGGAGAACAGAAGTGCCTGAGGACTGGGGGAAGGCAAATATCACTTCAGTCTACAAAAAGGGCAAGAAGGAGGACCCAGGGAACTACAGGCCAATTAGTTTCACCTCTGTCCCTGGGAAAATAATGAAGCAACACATTCTGGAAGTCATCTCCAAACACTTTGAAGAACAGGAAGTTATCAGAAGTGGCCAACACAGATTTACCAAGGGTAAATCATGCTTGACCAATCTGGTAGCCTTCTATGACATTACAACTGGATGGCTGGATGAGGGGACAGCAGCAGATGCCATCTACCTTGACTTCAGCATGGCTTTTGACACTGCCTCCTATAACATCCTCATTAGAAAATTAAGGAAGTGTGGGCTAGATGAGGGGGCAGTGAGGTGGACTGAGAACTGGCTGTGTTGTAATTAAGGCACAGGGTTAAGTTGGAGTCCTGTAACCAGTGGTGTGCCCCAGGGGTCAATACTCAGCCCAGTCCTGTTCAACATATTCATCAATGACCTGGATGAGGGAACAGTGTATCCTCAGCAAGTTCACCAGTGATACCAAACTGGGAGGGCTGGCTGACACCCTGATGTGCCACCATCCAGCATGAACTGGACAAGCTGGAGAGCTGGTCAGAGAAGAACCTAGAGGTTCAACAAGGGCAAATGTAGGGTCCTGCACCTGGGGAGGAAGAACCCCAGGCACCAATACAGGTAAGGGGTGGATCTCCTGGAAAACACTTCTGAAGAGAAGGACCTGGGAGTCCTGGTGGACAGCAAATTATCCATGAGCCAGCAATGTGTTGTTGTTGCCAAGAGGGCCTCACCAACTGGTGAGGCCACAACTGGAATACTGCATCCAGTTCTGGGCTCCCCAGTTTAAGAGAGACAGGGAACTACTGGAAAGAGTCCAGCGTAAGGCAACAAAGATGATTAAGGGATTGGAGCATCTCCCTAACGAGCAAAGGCTCAAATTGCACTGGAACAGGCTGCCCAGGGAAGTTGTGGAGTCCCCTTCCCTGGAGGTTTTCAAGCCCTGCCTGGATACAGTCCTGAATGATGTGCTGTAGGCAATCCTGCTTTAGCAGGGGAGTTGGACTGGATGATCTCTAGATGTCCTTTCCAACTCTGATATTCCATGATTCCGTGACAAATCCAGTATACTACTGATGCAATGAGGAATTCTTGTAGACCTTAGAAGCACATTTTTCTGTTACAGAATGCTTAGTAGAGCTTTCTTAGTGGTCTAGGCCATCAAACAGCTGATTCAACCCCTATAATAGTTAATGAAGCTCTTAACAAACTTAAAAATCAAAGTCTCAAGAGACTGCAGCACCTCAGTCTAATGGAGGAGAATGACATCTAGCAGGGCATTACCAGATAGTAACCTGTTTAAGCACTGAGGTCGCAGCTTACTGGATGATCCAGCACCTTTCTAGGGTTGCTCCGCTGCAAGATTCTTCACTCACAAAATAAACCAACCCAAGATTCACTAATTAATTGGATAAACACACATCAAATCTTTCTTCAGGAACAGGTCTACAGAGGGGTTTCAGAGTTATTCTGTTAGGTCAAGTATTAGCAGTTAAACTAAAAATCAGTGTGTTCAAAGTCTACCTGTAATCTGTTTATGAAAGACAACAACATCTGATATGCTTCACAAGCTGAAAATTTTTAAATAGATTTTGTGCTTAAAGAGTAAAACAGTTTAGAAAAGCCTTATGTAAATCATGTATGTAGTTTATTCATTGTATATTACATACATTGCTGATGTAACCTACTGAAGGACAAGAATCATATGGTATCACATCTTTCCCCAGATTAAGAGGTGGAAATCTCCGATAAATCTCCCATAGAGAGCACAGTTCTTTAAAGGAAGACACAAACTTATGCTTATAAGCAAAATTTACTTCAATGTTCATTCTATCATTAATTACTTCAGCAGCATTAAACAGCAGCATCCAAAATCAAGAAAGGTTTCATACCAGTGTGGGGACAAGAGAGCTAAATTAAAAATATCAACAAGAGGTTTTAATTTCTGGAGAGTTCGATCAGTGCTATTAAAGGCAACTAATGCTGCAGTCAGAGAGCACTGCAATATATATTTAAAGCACGTGAACACTTTCCTACAAAATTAATAAGAGTTATCCCACGTTAAACAAAACATCAGTGCAACTTAAGACTTATATCACGTTAGCAGAATTTTTCAGGTTCCAATTATATTTAAAGTCATACTATGATTTGAACACACAGTTGCTATGACTGCTCTGCTATACAGTGAGAACATTGCTTGGAAGAGCAACATGGGAAAAGTACTGGTAGGTAAGAGCAACAGACATAATTTACTTGGATTTATGCAAAGCATTTCATACTGTCCCACATGACATCCTGGTCTCTGAACTGGAAAGGCATGGGTTTGATGGATGGACCACTTGTTGGAAAAGGAACTGGCTATAGGGTCGCACTCAAAGGGTTGCAGTCAACAGCCCAAAGTCCAAGTGGAAGCCAGTGACAAGTGGCGTTCCTCCAGGGTCAGCACTGGGACCAGGACTGTTTATCATCTTTGTTGGAGACATGGACAGTGGGATTGAGCGCACCCTCAGCAAGTTTGCTGATGACGCCACGCTGCATGGCACAGTCAATATGCTGGAAGGAAGGGATAACATCCAGAGGGACCTGGGCAGGCTTGAGAGGTGGGCCTGTGCAAATCTCAAGAAGTTCAGGTAGGCCAAGTGGAATGTCCTGCTGCTGGGTCATGGCAATCCCAAGCATAAATACAGGTTGAGCAGAGAATGGTTTGAGATTCTGTGATTCTATTATAACATATTACAGGTATCAAAAATGCATATTTCAGAACACTAAACATCTAGTCTGGTCTCAGCACCTTTTGAAACCTAGATTTAATACATGCTGATAAGTTTCTATTAGCACAGTAAGCTAACAGTCTGTTTGAAGTGCTGATTATAGTAATGAGGATCTCTCTCTTTTGCAATTTTAAATGCCAATAAGAAAAAGATGGGACAAAGAAAGTTGTATGGCCTATTTCTACAATGGCAGAAGAGTTATGAGCCGTAGTCAAAGTACTGAGACATTTCTAGTTCACTTACACAAACTAGCAAGGAGTATGTTCGAAAACTCCTAGAGAGCTACAAGCTAAAAAACTTCAGTAGTACTAGCTCAGTAGCCACAGAGTTCAACATTGACTCAGTACTTAAATATTTGCTCAGCTCCTTTCCCAGGATTCACAGCCTGAGAAGAGTTACGTGCTACTGCAAACATGCCCTCAGAAGTACCTGAGCTAGTTAGCTATGTCTACACAAAATTTCACGCCAACAGTTACATAGTCTTCTAGGATAATTCCTTTTCATAGGACCTCAAGAGGTCATAGAGTCATAATATGTCAATAACAGATGTTTTCTATGACAGAATAGATATTATCCAGTATCCCAATCTTACTTTTATACCAAAAGGAGTATTTGCTAATTTTATTTCCCTTGTTGTGATAATTTCCATTTGAAGCCTCATTTCTTCTAGGGTTAGAACTCCAAATAATAACAAGCAATTTAGTTTTTACATCAGGGATGGAATTCCCTTTCCAATTGCTGTATCCCAAAGTGGGATGGTAACCATTAGCCATCCCAATAAGTTTCAGGACCACTGCTGTACAACATGTAAGAAAATCAAATATTTGGCCAAAAACAATAGTCAGTTTCTGAAATAAAGCAAAGAGCAGAAAGAGAAAAACTAACTATTTCACAGAAAAATGCTATGAATGCACTTTAGGAACAACACATTGAAGTGGTTACCTTCAAAAAAGAACAAGGCAAAAGGAAATCATAAAACAAAATCTGTCCAAATTGACACCACAGACTACATTACGCATTACATATTTGAGTTGAAACTAATTCTTTCAGACATGCCTAGTTTATCTACAAACCTTCCCCTTTTTTGGCAGTCATATGTGAACTGTCCCTCACAGGATTGTTTATTGTGGGTTACAGCAACAAAAATCGTCTTCATTGCTTATGTAGAAAAATATTTGATTTTTAACTTTATAAATGTACCTTATCAGCCAACTTTCCTATTAATCGCCATATAACGTATGCTAACCAAAATCAAGCTTATCTGTTGAAGTCTCCTAACTTTTTAGGATACTTCTGTAGACACTAGCTTTACACTTGTTTAACTTTATATCTGGAATGAAATCAAAAGTCAAATGAAAAGTAGGAAGAACAAATTTACAGGATTAAAGTTAGATCAAATTTACATTTTCATAATCTTCATATAAACAATGAGCAAAACAACAAAATCTTACTGTTAGCCAATTATTAGTGAAAGATTATTCCATTTCTAGTATCTCATATTAATATCACGCATCTTCCCAATTTATTCCATTTCCGTATTAAAACTTAATTTTCCTATGTAAATGAGCAAAAGAGTTCTGAAAAGTTCTGTTGCCTCTGCACTGTCTTTCAGAATTTTTAAATTGTGGTTGCCAGTTTAAGATGTATTGAAAAACCTATTAAAAAAAGCCTACATGATAAAATAATCCAGCATTAATATATTATGATATTGCACTGAAAATGTAACTTTTTGAATAGTAACATTGGACTGCTAAAAATAAACCAGCAAATAACTTATCAAAAAGTTATAAAGAACCAGCTTGGGTATTTCTTGCAATTCTAGAAAGAAATGCTTCTTAGTTGGTCTATCATAAATGTAAAGAGAGAAGTTTTTGGATCAGAGTCCAATTACAGTTTCACAAACTGAACCTACAGGATGGTAACTAAGAAACCTGAGACAAGAATGGTTGCTACAGATTGTACTGCAATTAGGAAATGTAATAAAAGCTTGTTGCTTTGTCTCAATTTAAGACAATTATAGTTAACCCACAGGTGTTCTTAAAATTTCATCTTAGTATTTCATATCCTTAATTCAAGGAGAGATTATAGTAACTTTCTAAGCCATTTAACAGATCAAATGGTTTCATTAAAAAAAAAAAATCTTTATAGGAATTCAATGTATTTTGTACAGTATCCCAGAGCAACAGCTTTTAAAATTTGGAATAGGATTGTGATAAGATTGTAAATCATAAACAATGAACTAATTTTTGGAAAATTATTTAATTATTATTATTTTTACTGTTAACACATGACCTAACAAGGAAAGAGTGAGCTTTCCTCTGTGTTTGGGATCTCTGCTATGTCTACCTTTAAAACAGAGACACTGAAGGGATATTTTTTTGAATAATCCATTTACTTACAGAAACATACAAAGCCTGTTCTCTGTGAACAAGAGTAGAACCTGTAGAACTAATACTTGTAAAAACCCAAACTCTATGTCCAAGATTCAGCCATTTCTCTGCAAGCATGGTTATAGTGATTCCAGGTGATCTGACACAACACAGAACCAATACATTTCCCCAGCAAAAGAAAATGAATGAAGGGCACGGTATCATTTCTCAGTGAGCAGATTTTTCTGCTGTTCATTTGTCTCCAGGAGTTTTGCACAAGCACATCAGCTACTGTTCAACAGGACTTTGAGTGGCATAATCCTAAACAAACAGAAAATCCTAAACAGACAGTTATGAACCTCCAGAAAACAGCAAAACTATATATTACTGCAATATATTGAATCTAAGAATATACAAAGTTATGAACATGTGAACATGTCAAGTTGATCTCTAAAATAATCTTAAAATAATTTTTAAACAAGTTAGTTATTGTCACTGCTAACTATAATGTGTATAGTTACGGGATTGTTACAAATTCTGCCCAAGGAACTGGTCGATAGAAAGTCAAACTCAATAGACTACTTTGGTAGAGCACAAGAACAAGAAGCCATTAGAAAGAGCCATGGATAAGCCAGGTGCAAACCAGAAAGAGGTGGTTCTTCACAAACAGATAGTAAGTAACCTGCCTTAATGATGGAAGGTGTGGATGGAAGAAGTTTAAATAAATTCAATGGGAAACCGGGCAAAGGAAGAAATGCCCTAAAGTGGAAGAGGAGACTGAGCAGGTACTTGTAACTAAATAGCAAACCACATTAGGAAATCTCCTGAGTTGAAAACAGGTAGAAGTTGGGTGAGGTAAGGAAGGTGGCATAAGGAAAAAAAAAAAAAAGTATCATATGTTATCATATTTTTATCCTTCCATTGTCCTCTGATTATGGCTACTTTCTTTTCCCTCGTGATCTTTAATGCATTTAATTGCACATTAGCCCCTGTAATGGTCGAGAAGATGATAAGCAGCAACTTACAATTACTGTTTTTATTGATTTTTCCCTTGATGTGCTGCTTCTGGAGACACTGCAATAACAGGTAGATGCATAGGATAAATACAAAAAGTTCTAACCATCTTTTGGCCCCCAAAATCATTTTAATATGACACCTTCAAGTCAATGGTGTAAAAGATATTTAACTGATAATAACAGATATTAAACTTGACCTTAGTCATAGATCAGAGATTAGAGGCAGAATATTAAACTAAATGAACTCTTAATCTAAGCCATTTTATGCTTTTATACTAATGAAACTCACAAGTAACTTTTACTCACAAGTAAACATTTGTTTAAGAACAGTTTACTGAATTAAATGACATTTCCTACCTTTGAAAGCCGGGGAAAAGATTCTTCTAATAAGAAAATATAGCTAAAGGGAATCAAAATTAAATAAAGACCTAGAAGAAGCAGCAGTAAGGGCAAAAGAGTAATAGCACCTGCAGCTATTTGAATTTTACTAACCTGACTTAAAATCCACTATGTTCTTCTGAACAATGAAATTTTACAAGACATGCTTACAGATGATACCAAACTAGGGGAACTGAATAGTTCATGCAGGGGCAGTGCTGCCATCCAGAGGGACCTAGACAAGCTGGAGGAATGAGTGAACAGGAGTCTTATGAAAGTCAACAGCAATATACACAAAGCCCTTCACCTGGGAAGGAAGAATCCCCTGCAACGACAAAGGCTGAGAGCTGCTCTCCTGAAAAGGATGAAAGCCTGAACATGAGACAGCAGTGTGCCGTGGAAGTAAAGGCAGCGACCGAATGCTGGTCTATATTCAGAGGAGCACAGTTGTTAGGCCAGATTGCCACCTCTGCTCAGCTCTAGAACAGTACATCCAGTCTGGGGCTCTCCAGTGCAAGAAAGACATCAATAAAATGAAGCAAGTTCAGCAGAGGACCACCAAGATGACTACAGGATTGGAGAACCTACCCTGTGAGGAGAGGCCTGGGGTAGCTGGGCTTGTCCAGTCTGGAGAAGCAATGGCTTTTGGGGGGACTCAGCAGCAGCCCGCCAGTGCCTAACAGGAGGCCATCAAGACAGCAAAGCCAGGCTGTACCCAGCAGCGAGTAGTGGAAAGACGAGAGGCAATGCTGAAATAAGAGAAGTTCAGACTAGACATAAGAAAAAATTTCCCACTATCAGGACACACAAGCAGTGGACAAGGTGAATCAGAATGCCCAGAGAGGCTGTGCAGTCTCCATCCTTGAAGGTTTTCAAGGCCAGACTGGATAGCACAATGTAACAGTACAGCAATGTAAAAAGATTCATGTGGACTTCAAGACCAGTAAGACCTTCACAAGAGCCACATAAAAGTGGACCTTATTTAGCTTGACCTTTTCACCTTATTCTTGCTAGTTTGTTTATTGCTATGCCTCCTATGTCCCACAAACATTCTCTTTAATTTTAATCTAATTTAAATTAATTTGGAGCAATTGTTCTCAGCTTTTATTTTGTTCTGAAAGTTGCTGCTGCTTCTGTTCTCCAACATGAAGACAAGATTCGATGCTTGTCATTTTTCTTCCTTCCTTATTAAACCATCCAGTGCTAGTACTTCCTATAGATTTTGTATCTTCACTCTGGCTTCAAATGACTGTGATCCCAGTACTATTTCCTTTACTTTCATAAAAAGATTTTCACACAAAGAATTTTTGCTACAGGTAATTTTTATCCAGTGTTTCTGCAGATATAATCAAGGACAAAATAAAATCATAAAGGTCATTAAGCCAGCTCCCCTCCAACTCTGTTTGACACAAAGGCATGCAGTAAAATATTCCAAAAGTATCATTCCAGTTTTTCCAAATGTATCAACTCTGGCCAAAAATCTCTAAGTAAATACATTTCGCTTGAAATGGAAATTGCATGCCTGCTTTCATTTCTAATGGTCCTGTTTCTAACCTTGAGATCAATTATGTGAAAGCTTTATGTTACAACACATACTCCTTTTAAATCTCATTCTAAACATGCCATAGAGAAGAAAAAAAGTCTACCCCTTTAAGGCAATAGAAAAGAGAATATATACCCCTCCTTATCACCTCTTGCAAACTAGATACTGTAACATATGCAACATAAGATACAACTGCTAATCAAAATAAAATCCAGAAAAAAGTATGACATTGCAAACAGTATGTATGCTTATTTAAAGCAGCGATCTTTTTGGCCTAATCTAGTTACATACTTTCGTCTTTTCTAAGAGTCTGCCCACAGCAGATAAACACACAAACCTTCTTGTGCTGCACCAACTGACGTCAGCAGTCGCTTAGGAACAGCGTTTGGTGCAAAAGTGGTAGTACCGAAACTATGTTTACAATTGAAAAAGAATGACAGTATGCAGGGCTCACCATAGCTTCAGGAAAAGAGATACAAATTTATAAATAAAAACTACAAAAGATCTTTTCTAAAACTTCATGGGATTTTCAAAGAGTGTTTATCATCTTAAATATCTTGTAGTGAATATCAGGAGTTATAGATTTTATTTTTCTACATTTTAAGTGGCACGATTTCCACTCTGACCACACCTCCCTGCCCCTGTTCCCCCACACCCCCCCAAAAAAGATATCAGTTTTGGAACGCAAGCTTTGAGCTTCTTTCACTTCTGTTTAATCTGTAAACAAAAATTCCAATCCAGTAACAACTTCATTGGGTAACTGTTTACAGGGACAAAGCCCTGTTGTTCTCACAGCAGGAAAACAAAAGATCTCACAAAACAACCTGCACCAGTAGAAATAATCATCTTGTCACTACTTTCTAAACAGCCAAATGTTTAGAAAGTCTAGCATTTAAGGAACTTAGAAGTCCTCTACTTTAAATAACTCAATACAAAAATTACTCTGAAGACCCTCAAGAACAAACAACATAAAACAATACAGCTGCAAAGCTGTTTGAGAAAGCTTCTCTAATAAATTTCATTTTACAGTTACAGAGTTACAGTTTAGAAAGAATGTGCATGAAAACTGTGTGTACAAGTTTATTTATTGGTCCGGAGTAATTTACAAATAAAGCCCAAATTTTCATTATCTGATATTTTCCAGTCTATAACAATATATTATAAAGCTTCTAACCACTTGTACACTTTTAGAAATCTACTGAAAGAAGAAGAAAGTATTTGTATAGCCTGCACAAGTTCAAAGAATGTTACTTAAAGTGTTAGATTTATGTATTACAGCTCTAGTAGGCACTCTCCAGCTTCAGGCAATGGAAATTAAGCAGCTTTCTCATCAGACCTGGGAATGCACTGTAATGTTAGACGTCATAATCAAGAGAGTCTGTACCTTATGTGCTCACATTCATCCTGTTAGCTCTGAGAACACGTGAAGGAAGAAGATAATACTAGAATGCCCAAAAAATAGGACATTGCAGAGAAAGAAACTCAATAATATGAGTCAATTTTACAAAAAAACAGAATGCTTACTTTCATATACTTTTAGCATGTTTACAGTATGAAACCTCACATTCAACAGTCACTCTCAGCCCCTGAACTATTACTCAGACACAAGAAGCTGTGTATGGAGTTATCACAGGTTTTTGCTGTTCACATCTCCAATCAAAAAATTGCATGGAAAAAGAACACGATCTGCCTTTCCCTTGTGGCAAACACAGGAATTACTATAAATTTGGGAAGGATAACTGGAACATATGCTATATCAAATGGAAGTGATCAAAATCAGGAACATTCCCCCTTCACCCCACCATCCATACACAAAGTGGAAAAACTACATAAAAGATAGCCAATAGGGTAAATCCTCTTTTTTAAAAAAATAGCTTCCTGACCTGCAAACAGTTTTAGACAATTCATTGCCAAATTCTCTAAAACCAAGACAAGGAAAAGGAGAAAGTAACATCAATTTCATCTGAAGCAGACAATGCATGGTTACACTCATCTCGGAGTACTTTTTCAGTCTCCTACCCCGAGTAGGAGAAAGCTGTTTCAGTGATTTCAATACACCCCTAAAGAATATTGTCTCTGGACAGTGTCCAGAAATAATTTGGGCCAATAATAGCTATTTGATCCCAAACTGAAACATTTCAACACCAGCCAAAGGTCTAAGTAGTTTATCTGGAAGTCAAGCAGAGAGATCTGAAGAAAAAATTGGCTCAACTAAACTCAGCAAAGCCTTCCTTGTTGACTCTGCTACAGTTCAGAAATTGCTTCAGCTTGCTTTCTGATTAATATTCCTCTATATGGACTTTAAGTCAACTTTTCCAGGATTCTGAACTTACTTCCCATCACACCTCCCACCACGACAGCTGAGAACTGACTTTCCAGTTTTCTATACCCTTGGGAGACAAAGCATTAATTTTCTGCTGCTGTATATGGAAACAATCAAGGTGCCAAAGGGAATAACTAGCTGTTCAGAGTGCTACACTGAGAATTTTTGAGGGGTTACAACACAGTTCAACTGTGCTTCCAATGCATTGCACCAGCAGGAGATTCTGTTGTCTAAAGCCTGCTGCTAGTAAACCTTCCACACAGAGACATTCAGAAACCACCTGGAAGACCTTTTAAATACAGCTTGTAATAGGTAGCAAAAACTCAGAAGCAAATGTACAGTTGTTACCAAAAACGCAGGCAATGCACTAAGCACACACTTGCAGAATTCTAGTTAGAATTACACTCCTACAAAGCCAGTTTTATATCCTATAAAGAGGCAAGACTTATTGGGAGATCGATTTTATTATTGTCCTAATAATTGATCTTGGAAAAGGCCAAGTTTTAAGTAAGTGTCTTTTTTCCTTCTTCACCCTCTCCTTCATGAATGTTAGCTAGTTAATTAAAAAAAAAATCTCCTCCCTGCTGAAATAGACAACACATACATATAAACATTGTAACAATAATAGACATACAAACCATCGTACCTGCAAACAAAACATGAACTTGGAGATAAAATGAGAAATATTTCACTCACACGAGTTACTTTTCTTAGAGGGGACAAAAACCTTGGAGCATCAGAAAAGTCTGTGAGGAAAACGAGTGGGAATCAATGTTAATAAAACTTTAGGCTTCCTGTTCATTCCAAGAAAAGAAATTCTATCAAAATTCCTCTTTTCTCTGAAAAGCTAGCTTCTTTGGTACATCCTTTTATCAGCTGTCCATTCCATTATTCAGAGCTCCACAACAATACACGGTGATCTATTCTTCTACTTCTCAGTAGGTACAACATGAAAGAAAATACCAGTGAGACAACTTGGCTTCCACAGCCCAGCAACAGCAACGAAGCATGCCTCATGCTAAGTTAAAACTAGTTCAAAGAATGGCCATTGCCATTCCCATCCAGTAGTCCATTACAAAGAAATCGTATAGTCTACTGCGAGAAAGGCTCAGAGCATAAATAAATCAGTCAATAAATGAGACAGCATTTAATTTATCTTGGAGCTTCTGTAACTGGTAAAGACTGAAGAACACTAAATTAGGCCCTATGACATGACAGGAAATACTGTCACATTTCGCTACATAGAAGATCGTCTTTCCAAGACTTGAATGAAACATCTCAACAAATGAATATCAGAACAATAAACACGCTTTCTCAGAAAAAGGGGTAAGTAGCTCTGTGAGGAGCACAAATGATGAAATCCTTAGAACTTTTGGCTTACGACCAGATTACCTGGCAGTTTGGAGTTGCAAGCTCTAAATTTCCCATTTTATGTATTTAGAATTCTCCATCTGTCTTTTGTGGCTTCCTCATTCTTTTTTGTAGTGAGGCTCCTCGTAGGCTTCCTTCTCTTGCTGGCTAACGATTTTCATGAAATTTATGGGAATTTTTTATTCAAGATGGTTTTTCTCTGTCAAATTTAACTGAAATAGGCCAACGAATTCAGACAGATGATCGCATGATGAAAAGGTGCCTGAATTAAACTATGTGTGTACACATGCACACATATAACTTTGTATTCGTTTATAAAATGTTAAGGTCATAATTTAATACAGGGTTGCATTGCCAATACATTGACCTATATAAGTACACCCAAAAAGGAGGTCAGAATAGATGACCTGGAAAACGTGGCGAGGGAACAGAAATCCCTCACCAAGTCCAGATATTTGACAGCACCAGACAGTATCTTTTATTAGTATTTAACAGAAAGATAAAACAGGACATAGGAAAGTATTTCTTAAACAGTTTTTGTGTTGTGATATAAACTTTAGGGATACATTTACAGAGCTAAAAGATGCTTTAGCTGCTTGTAAGGACTACGAAGTAGTGCAATTTCAGAAGTAAGGCTTGAACGATAAAAGATGTTGTCGGGAGGAAATAACTCGGAGCTCAGAAAAATGAATTGGTGAAGACCAGAAAAAGTTATTTATAAAAGAAACGGTGATTCATTTGCAGAATGGAACAGTTAAATTGAATGTCTTCAATGAAAAAAAATTCATATTGGTGCTTAAATAAAAAAGTGATGTGTAAACTTGTTATTACTCACACTATTATGTTTAAACAATGTTAACTCTCACTATCACACTTAAATGGTTTTAATTACTTGCCTTGGGATACAGAAAATGAGCTACTACTTTGCAAACTAAATATGCAGTTTTTCAGTGTATACAAATGGTTACTTAAAATGACTACAGCTGCCTAAACAAAAGCATACCGTACAGTTCATATAAGTTATGAAATTAGTCAGAATACTAAGCAACATGTTTTAAATGTCAAAATGCAATGGCTTTGTGTTCCAAAAAAAGAGAGAATGAAGCTCTATTTTACATAATGAAATCTAGTAAATATAAAAGCATTACAGCTTTTTTAGCATTCTAACATAACAAAAAAAATCTGTAATCTTCTTGTCGATCAAGCTATATTAAATACCAATACAATCGCTTGTTTGATGCATGTTTCTGACCAACACATAAAAGGGTCATCTTTAATTTTCCTCAAGCCATACATGACTGTAACGAATCTAATTAAATAATTAAATCAGCACACAGTACATTTGCATTGAGAACAAAACCTTTAACATATAAAACAGATAAGTTTGTGACTGGAGACCCCCAGACAGTGCACCATAGAAAATAAGGCAGGAAAATTTGAGTAGAATTGCCTTTACTGGCCTTGGGTTATATCTCTGTCATTTACACTGACCATTTACAGAAATATTGACCAAATGTTACAGAATATTCAACTGTTGACAGGTCATCGGCCACAACAAGGAGTTTTGGCAAGATATTTAAGCCTTGTAGGCTACTTTTCTAAATGTTCAATTAATCAAATAGATTAATGGCAGAATGGAATTCAACACAAAATATGGGTGGATATTACCCCTGTTCACCCAACTTCCTGAGCAGGCTTCACAGTATGCTGCAAACTATCTCAGCGGTACTGTTAGCAGCATTAGAAATACCTGTTTTAAAGCCGTCACAAACTGCAGTCACTGAACTCCTTTGCTTGAGATGTTGTAGGGCCGTTACACCTTTTTGCAATCATTAGAGTGGATGATTGTTAAAGGCCACTCTTACACTCTCCAAAAGTGCTTGCCGAACTGTCTTGGTCAATAAATAATTCCCCTCAACTATTTTTTATCTTACAACATATTTCTAATAATATTTTCACTTGAAAAGGCTTTGTACTATTTTAGCTCTTCAGTATATTTCTGCCAACAAGCCATACTTACTAAAGATTCATATTCTGGGTCAGTGACAGAGGACCCTGTGCATCCTTCATGCTTCACACAGCATCATCTGGAACAGATTACCTTGTGCAATCACTTGCAAATAGATAAAGCCCTAAGAATTGCTAAATCCTTAGTTTGACATAATAAGAAAAAGTGTTCTAACTCCATCTTCTGGCTAAGAATAATTGGTATGGAAGATCAAAACAAATTATCAAACAAATTCAGCTTTCAGCGTGGCATCAAACTTTAAACTTGATGCTTTTAGAGTCTTGTTTCTTCTTGATGTGATTAAAGTTTTCTCTTCAGTTTATTATTCCTTTTACTTTCTTGTCACTTTTCCTGGGTTTGAGTTTTATCTTTGTCAAGCATCTGTGTAATCATTATTTCTATTAATGTTTTGGTTTTAAAAATGTAAATTTAATAGGGCAAATATCTGCTTTATCTTCTTGCACATTATTTTAAAAAAATTTTTAAAAATTCACTAGGTGAGGAGAAACTGTCCTTGTGCTAGTAAAGAAAGCATTATTAGTTGCACAATGCAAGATCTAATATTTCAGATTTCAAAAAGGGGGAGAGCTAACAACTCAAACCAGCAACACTGCAGGTGCTTTCACAAGATTTTCTCTTTGATCACAAACCTCCAGCTACAGTAGAAGAAAACTCAAAAAGTTCACCACAGAAACAGGTACTTGAAGTCATTTGTGTGTATTCCTCAACAGATAAATTTATTCAGTTGCTGGAATGGGACACGTGGTGCATCTGCTGCCATTTCTCCCAAACTCCTGTGCAAAAAAAGATCATTGTGGCTAATGCCTTTTACACTGGTGATTCTACAGGGGTGATGGACAGAACATACAAGCAAACACCTCTATAAAATGCATGTACCACAGACTAAGAGTTATTATGAAAGGAATGTGATACATGTCTGAATTGCACGATTCCTATTATAGAAAACTGTAAACCTGCTAGCATTCTGAAGCTGGCAGGAACAAAGTCATTGGACCTATTTGTTCCATGATGTTCAGTCTGGGCTTGAACTATTAATATGAAACTGTCATTTTGATCACATTTTCCTTTTTCTTGCAGTCACATATTTGAACTTTTGGTAATATGGAAATTGAGTGCCAAGGAGAGTTACTGCAATGAGCTGGTTTGAAGCTTCCTTACTTAAGCATATTATTTTACCAAAAGCTTCGGATACCCACAAAAGGGGGGCAGAAAAATCATCAGAATACATAGAAGCCTCAAATAGGGACAGGCATAGTTCCTGACTCAGCATGAGGATTTCCACTTCTACATTCTCAGGTAATAGCTCTTCTCCACTACTGTATTACATATTCATCCAGTCCTGTACATGGAAGCATGATGGATTGATTAGCGTCAAAGACCCGTAAGGTGACTCACAAAACTGTTGTTACAGTTTTATAATGTTTTCCTTTTATTTCAACTTGAAAATAATGAAGAACTTTCACATAAACACAACAGTATTAAAGTACTGTTTTAAATGCCTGCCAAACACTCAGGTGTCAGAAAGAATCTGATTCATGTGTCCTCTCCCAGTTCAGTCTGTTCTCGCATATGAACACAGTGTGATTCTGTCTCTTATCACAGAAACTTAAACCGTTTTTCAAAAGAACCCTCTACCCCATTTACTGTACAAGTCTAACAGATATCTAAATTGCACCTTTCCCTTTTAAGGTCTTTGTGAAAACTTAGTGTATAATGTTATATATTGTAAGCATTGCACCACACCCAACTGAAATTCCTTAATATCCTACAGTTTAAGTACCTGTTTGCCATATTTCAGCTATCCAATGTTGAAGCATTCTGTTTCTTATACTTCAAGTAGACAAATGCAGAATATATAGTTCACTTCAAGACACAGAAAAAATAAAGAGGCTTTTGAGTGTGAAGAGATTCTATTTTGACCAATTTTTAAAAGTCCTAATACATCCATTCTTTACACTGCAGTGCCATTAATTCTCTTAAATCATGACGACTTGGCATTGCCACAACAAAGGAGCAGTCTTGCCCTCCCTCAGCTGCTCATTCCCATCCCTGCATCACTCCCTCTCTTATGCAGTGATAGCATTCATGCAGACCTGTGGCAAGGAACTACAAAAAGAACTGATTAGTTTTAACATGGAATAGTTCCCCAATTTAGTTCACTGCATAGTCTCATGAATGCTTGTGTCAGCACGAAGGGGCGTGGTGCTCAAGTAGGAACAAGCAGACAGAGCTGAGAAGGACCGCTCCTTTCAGCGGAAGCATCACAAAGTATTCAGTGAATTGGAACATTTGAGTAGAGGTGTTCAGATTAGAACAGATATGTCAAAAGGTCCAAAAAAAAATATATTATCCTTTTTTGCAACTACATACAAATTAATCTAAATTGGACATAGTTCTTAGCATCAGAAAATCATCATGCTCTGAACTCAGAACTCAAAATTTTAATCAAGGCTTGCACTGCAATTGTACCTCCCAGACATCAAAATGTGTGTTGCACTGCACATTTAAATGAGTTCTGCTGCTGGTATTGCCAGCAAAAAGAGAGGTGACCCACCCCTAAAGCAAAAAACATCAATATGTCAATGAACAATGAGGAAGGCTGGGTTGGAGGGGAAATCATTGAAGATATTAGAAAACTTTTACATTCTATTCATCAATTAAAGGACTCAAATTCTGTTTGGATACCAAATGCATCTAGAGAAAGCCTGCCACTGAAGAAACTGGAAACAAGTTACTTATTCAGACACAGACAATAAATAAATGGTGAAAATCACAACATAGGAAAGGAAAACTTGTGACATGCCGGGAACATTTAGAGATGGCCAAGGCATGCCTCTCTGTAATTCCCCCTAGCTTTTATCCTTTGAAAATCCAAAACAAACAAAGCAGCCCAAACGACAGGTTTACTGCAGGCTGTAGTTCTGATGTCCTAGGGTGGAGCTGTAGAGGCACTTCCTATTCAGAGGAAAGATGAAGATTTTAACATCAGGAGAAAGGGGCTAGTGAACAGAAGCCCAAATATTTTCCTCTATTGATCTTAATGATTAAAAGGAAACCGAAAAACATTACCCGCAAAGATGGTTTGAAAACAAAAGGGCCTAGAAGAAAGTTACTCAAATTAGGCAATGAGAATAATAATAAAATTTTTGAAAATGAGTCTGCCCATCTTAACCAATTCTAATGGTTATTTAGAAACATGCACATATGATGAGAAAACAAAAACAAGAAACCCTTTGTATTCTCAGAAATGCATAACAATATTCCTGATACACAAAACTATCCATGCAAGGTGATCTGATTGCTGGACATTTTAGCTACATAGTTAAAAAAAAGATGGACTTTCAGTCACTTTCTTGATATTTTCAGTGGAATTTTCGACAAAATACCTCATAGCATAAGGATTGCAAAGAACACTTTTCTGATTTATTTTCCTCGGTAAAAATCACACTCAGGAGATGGGAGACCTTAATCCCTATTCTCTTTCATAGCACCCACCTATTTGATGGGTTCTATAAGTTACAGAACATACGATATTAGACAAGTTGACTTACAAAGTCAGACAACTATGACGGATATAAACGTAATGTTTCCCCAGAAATTGTACGAAACTTCAGAGACTTTGCTGAAAAGCAAATGCAGTCCTTTACTGTAAGGCCTGAAAAATTAAACAGACAAGTAGTGTCCTACTAAGCTGCAGCTCCATCTGTTATTACACTTATCTTCTGAAACACACATGTATACCAAACACTCTGGCTGAGAATATGACACCCAGGAAACAACAACTGAAAGTTGTCAGCTCATAAAAACACTTGGAAAGTAGTCAACAAGTGCCAGAAAGAAAATTAAATTCAGGTAATTAAACATGATTAAAAGTTAGGCAGAAAAAATAAGTACGCGATCATGTAACTCGTACCTCTTTCCTGGAAGGTAGCCTGACAAGGCTTACAGGGCTACCACACTAAAGGAGGATAAAACAAAATATTCAATATGTTTGATGTATTGCATAATTTGCAGGCATTGCCCTAAATAAAACCAAATTTACTGAACATACACACACGGAACCCAATGGTGATCTGATTACATCACAACCTCCATTTTACCATCCAGAATTGAAGGAATAAAGAAGGACAAAATTCACAATTCAAATTTGAGATTTCCAGCTCTTAGTTTAACATCTGTATTAGCTGTTTACTTAATCATACCGACTTCAATCCCAAAACTCATTGACCTCAATGGTAAAACTTCGGAAGTTGCAATGGAACTAATATGAATTCATAGCAAATAAAGCATGTACCCAGCAGTGGCCACATGAAACAACACGTGGAAGTGAGGTTGGACAAGTCAGTCAAACAATTCTGAATTAGCAGCAAAAACAGTTGTTCTTCCCTTCAGAATAGCATCCAAGTGCTTTAGTCACTGCCACCCACCCACCATTTTTTTTTTAAAGTTTTTTTTGGTAGTAAAATAAAACTGAAGAGAAACACATAGGAAGATTCCATGCCAGGTAGACAATGATCACTGTTTGGAATGCAAGCCCAGTGACCAGCTAACCACAGATTACACTGGCCTACGGTATAAAAAATGCCCTAAAAATACAGGCTGCTAGAGTCTTAAAGCCAAGTTAATCTATCAGAAATGTGCAGAAACAGAGATACTCAATCTTTCTAAGATATTCAAGGGTTCGGGGTGGGGGTGGAAGAGCTGGGTTTGGAGTTTGTTGGGGTTTTTTATGGTTGGGTGGGGTTTTTGTTTGGGGTGTTTATTTATGGGTTTAAGGAGGTTTGGTTGATTGGGTTCCTTGCTCTCCCCCCCCCCCCTAAGAGCTTTGCATATAG
>VXBJ01001502.1:31572-48824 GCA_013400055.1 Nycticryphes semicollaris | reverse complement strand
AGGTCTAACTGATGATCTGTCAAAGTTGTTCTTTTAACAAGGAAAAAAAAAAAAAGAGGGGAAGTAGGGGTGGAAGGGGGGGAGAGGGGTGTTTGTATGGAAGAATTCTTCCAAAATAATTTGAAAATCCTAGAATTCAAACACTTCAAATGTATTAACTTTTTAAGGTTCACAGAAACACAGAAACAAAAGTGTATCCTGCATTAATCTCGACACTTAAATAATTTTAGCCTTTAACTAGGTGCTACAATACTAATTTGTTAAAATCTAAAGTAATTTGTGTGTTTGCCTATGTAAAAAAAAAAAAAAAAAAGAGAAAGAGGGAGAGCAAAAAAGTAAAAACACAGTGACAACTGTTCTTGGTTTAACCTGATGACCACTACATGATTTTTCCCAAAAAAAATAACTAGACATAAGGCAATACCCATACTAACAACATACATCAATATAAAATCAATTACTGTGACTTTGTTTACAGTTTTTAAGTGAAATAGAAAAGACATGATGATTTTCTGAGATAAAACACACACTGCTTTCAACACTAGCTGGTTTACTTTAGTGGCTAGGTCACCAGTGGAAGTTACTGGATTTTAATCAACACAGGAAAAAAGTATTTAGAAAAAGAATCCCTTGCTTTAGAGGTTAAACCTCAGGTAACACTAATTTTGAAAACTACGTTTTAATATGTGACACACAAGAACACTTCAGTATAATTGCTAGAAAAGGTGGTAATAGATGACACACTGGTGAAACTTGCCTTGTATTTAGCTTCGGTAACTAGGGAAGATCATTTTCATATAGATCACAAAAATTTGACTGTACGTCTTTCAGAATCAAGCACAACGACAATGTTCTTTGGAGAAGTAGGCTGGAGAGTTTAAATAATTTTTAAATTTATCCAGAGTAGCACTTCACAAATTGTCACAAGCACCACAGCCACAGTCACAACTGAACAACAGTTGGAGATGAAGCCAGTCTTTTCCTTTGTAACCGACGAGTTCAGCTTGCAACACTATCAAAAATAAAAGAACTGTAAGCTAATTGCTGGCTAGCATGACGCAAACGGTTTCCTAGGTAACAGCCCAAGTTGCTCAAGTGCCTGATCCAGCATTTCCTCATCTGTTTGCACTCACACCAGCAGTCTGACAATGTAGTCACTGCATCCTGTTTCACTCAGCAGCCAGTGGAACACACTGAGCTTAACCCTTGACTAGCATCTCTGCAGTTATCCTAGCGTACCTAGAAATTAACTTTTACAGCAATGCTTTGTGCACGCGCTCTTCATTTTCTCGCAGTTTTGCAGTAGCTGTCTGCACTGTAGTTTTTTAATTGAAAAAGAAAACACGAGAAAGAAAAACTTTATCTAAAATAAAAAAAAATAAGAGGTATCTTTTCATTTGCATTTGCATTACTGAAAGTTTCTACCACAAATTAAGTTTAAAAAAGTTAGTCATCTGCAGTTTTTAAATAAAACATTGAATTAGCTGTATCTCTGATTTTAACTAGGAATTTTCCTGATTTTATACTGTATCTAATTTACTTTGGTTATAAACATGAAGAGGATCTATCAAACTACTCATTCACTTCAAACAGATGTGTGTTTACACAGAAGTAGGAAGCATGTTTTTAGAATGCATCTCAAAACAGTTACTGTATACACCAATGAAAACAAAAAGCATGTTTTTATCTAAAAAAATGTAGAGAGCACAGATCTCATGAGCGAGCTACCTTTCAGGGGAACTGCAGATTCTAGAGCAAATAAAAAAACCCAAACACACACACATATATACAAAAAGCAAATATTGGCTTTTCTGACAATATTTTGTAGCAAAAAAAAATGTGTAATTTTAAGGTTTGTTTTTAAATTTGAATTTGGTCATTTCGGGGCATGAATAATGAAACAAACTATTTCCAGCACAGAGCTTTTAATGTACTGGTATCAGTGCTTATATGGTGTAAACCAGAACTGGTTTTCTGTACTATGGAATAGTTACGGGGCACAAAGAAAGCAAAAAGGCAAGATAAAAGTAGTATTTTTTTATTAAAAATTCAGGGCAATGCTTCACCCAGGCAAAATGCACATGAAATCTACTGCTGGAAAAGAAGTGTCCCACCTTCATTAACTTATCTATGCAGTGCAATTTTAAGTGGGAAATCCCCTAAAGCATTCTGAAATAGCCAGATGACAGCCAACCAGAACAACCTGCCACAGCAGCTTCCTCACCGCTAACGAGAACTAGGTATCAAAAAGGTGAAGGTGCAGGGAGGAGGCAACTTTAAAGACTTTTCACTATTTCCTTCATAAAGGCCTCCTCACACAAGGGGCCAGGTTCATATCAAGTTAGAACTGCTCTGAAAGGAAATCTAAAACTGTCCTGATTTTCCAGCAACAGGAAGTCTCATTCCTTCAAATACATCATGGATTCTCCAGTTTCTTGGGAGGCCTCCCTGCTCAACTCTGATAACATAACTTATCCATATCCCAGAACACAAAATGGGAAGCATTAATCCAAAAAGCCCACGGGTACAGACAAACAAGTGACCTGAAATAAAGCTCTGAAGAACAGTAAGCAGGTATGCACTGGCAACTGTACTTATCTAGAAAATAAAAAACAAAAAAGGGCTACCACGTTTACATGATACAATCAATGCTCTGGCTTAGTCAGTAATTAAGTACTTGTTAGCATCTCAACCATGTTTTTCTCTAGATGTAGATGCTTCCATCAGCATTCTCTTCTACTCTATTCATATGGTTTTTGCTCTGCATCTCTTCTTAGCTTCTTCCCATACTCTTGCACTGCTCTCTGTTCTGATATTGCAATATCCAGACAGTAGGCAGGAAAAAAAAAAAAGAGACTAAAACAAGAAAAAAAAAAATGTTTTCTTCAACAATAGACAATTTTCTGCAATTGAATGGAAAGTCAGCTCAGAAAAAAAAATAAAGGAAGTAGTCTGGTATGTGATTATGGAAATTCCAGAAAGAGATCAAGGAGTTTCAGGGATGAAGAGGCAATGATAGGCAGAAAACCTGTGATAGCAGAAGTTGTGTTGAGAATCCTGAATATCCCTGTAGGGAAGGGAAGCAAATCAGCACCAACTAGTGAGACTATTGTTGCAGGGTTATGCTGAGATACAAAAGATTCCCACCCCAATCCTATTCAACAATGGAACCAGGGAGCCTTGAGAAAAATCATGAGCCACATGACAGCTTTAGGTTATGGGATTCAAGGTTCAGAGAGCTTCTCCAAAACTAAAACATAAAATAAGTGTTGAGAACATCTTTCATAAAACGAGTTTTTAAGATGTCTGGATTAGGCATCCACATAGACACACAAATTCAGTCAGAGAGCATTAAAAAAATGTTTGTATTTAAACATGAACACAGGCATCAAATTACTTAACCATTTTGGTTACGTAATTCATATATAACAAGTGCATTCTGCCTAGAAGGTTAGCCTCTCTAATGTTCGGAAGTCTATCCAAATACAATTCAGTACTTCTGCAATAGTCACAGTTTTTATCTGCCTTATAACAATCCACCAACTATAGAATCCATTCTCAGTTTTTCTTCAGCTCTGTGTCCTGCTATACGCTTACAGCTCTGGCCACCAGGCTAAATAAACTCCCAAGCGATGCTCATGACAAGACAGATGCAGGGAACTCACTGTTCTTTTTGACTCCAGCTTTTCTTGGCTTACCCCTTTTCTTGAAGTTTGCAGGGGTACCACAGAACATCTCAAAAAGTGAAGCAGAGCTGATGGGAAGAAAAAGACAGACCTGGACCACAGCTGAGAATCTAACAGACCTGCTGAGCCAAAGTACTACTCAGAAATCAGAAATAAAGTCCAAAATTTCCTTTAAAAAAAATAATCTGCAAAAGTCTGCCTAAATTTCCTTGTCCTATGGAGGCAAATATAGCTCAAGACATCAGAACAGACAATATTCCTCATCTCCTATTGACCCTGGTACAACTGAAGCTGTAATCAGAATAAAATACCTCAATTAAATTTTTATATGAACGTTGGTATTATAACGATCAGACAAAGCTTTCTTACAGCTCTCAAAAATCGCAGGAAGGCACATTGACAAATACAAATCCTCTAATTCTTTCCCTTCATTTCAAATGGAGGAGAAGTGAAGAGAGTAAGATGTTCAGTATTTACTTTTTGAGGCAGGGTTCATTCCCTATTATGATTAGTCAGCCAGCAACTCTTGGTACAACTACAGTACTTGAACCAACGCTACTCCTATTTCTCCCTCCTCACTGGCTTATGACAGGGAAGAGTTAGGCAAAGCATAAACAAGATGGCTAAAGGCTTAGTCTTCTCACAAAGAAAAAAAAGCCCAACCCAAAAATAAACAACCTAGAAAACCTTTGGCTCCTCTGTCCAGGAAACAAACAAACAGAGGATGGTTTTCAACCTTGTAACTACCGAAGACATAAAGATTTTCTTTGGGCAGCAAAGAATAAGTTGCTAACTATAAAAGCTTACATAAAAAGAGCTCAGATCTTATAAATAAATTTGTAGTTACTCTTACAGAGTAAGAATGAAGTAGGTGAGTAAGCACCTTGCATTTAATTTGCTGAACTAAAAAAAAAAAATGAAAAAACAAAGAACTTTACAATATTGTGAAGTATCAAAGTAAAGGATGAGCTATGTATGAGTATGTCAAAAATAAATGTACATGTCTTTTCAAATGCAGTCAACTTACGTATCATTTTTCAATAATGGACATACACGTGGTACTGAAGTAAGGGATTCTAGAAACATTTTTGTGCTGTAAATGCAAAGAAATATTTAATTCTTCCATTTTATAAATTTTATATTACCAAATGTCCTACAAACTTTTTTAAACAATAATTTGATTGCTAGGTTTCTAAAAAAGAAAAGTGTTTCCAGTCAGAACATTTTCATGTTTTTGCTGGAAGATACTTCTAATTTTGGACCAAATTACATTACTGATCTTGTAACACGTAGCAAGAGAAAGAATACGCTGGTAGGAAAAGGTACTAAAATTATTGTAAATTTAAGAATAGATAAGGTCAGGGAAAGCGAAAGAAAAAAAAAATTTCAAAAAAGACAAGCAAGTAATAAATTTACTATTGAACATTAATCTCCTGGGAAATTATTTTTCTGGTACTTTCAAGGCCCAAAATAATTAAAAATAAAAATGTGTCACCCTTAGCAAGTTTGCCAACGACCCCAAGCTATGTTGGGTGGTCAACACACTTGGACAGAAAGGATGCCATCCAGAGGGACCCAGAGAGGTTTGAGAGATGGGTCTGTGTGAACCTCATGAAGTTCAACAATGGCAAGGGCAAGGTCCTTCATGTGGGTTGGGGCAATCCCAAGCATAAATACAGGCTGGGCAGAGAATGGATTGAGAGCCACCCTGAGGAGAAGTACTTGGGGGTGTTGGTTGATGAGAAGCAACGTGCACTTGCAGCCTGGAAAGTCAACCATATACTGGGCTACATCAAAATAAGCGTGGCCAGCAGATTCAGAGAGGTGACCCTGCCCCTCTGCTCTGGTAAGACCCTACCTAAAGTACTGTGTGCAGCTTTGGAGTTCTCAGCACAAGAAGGACATGTACCTGTTAGAGCAAGCCCAGAGGAGGGCCATGAAGATGATCAGAGCGCTGGAGCACCCCTCCTATGAAGACAGGCTGCGAGAGTTGGGGTTTTTCAACCTGGAGAAGAGAAGGCTTTGGGGAGACCTTATAAAAGCCTTCTAGCACCTCAAGGGGACCTACAAGAAATCTGGAGAGGGACTTTTTACGAGAGCATGTAGTGATAGGACAAGGGATAATGGTTTTAAACTGAAAGAGGGAAGATTTAGATTAGATATTAGGAAGAAACTCTTTAGTGTGAGGATGATGAAACACTAGAACAGGTTGCCCAGAGAAGTTGTGGACACCCCCTCCATGGAAGCGTTCAAGGCGAGGCTGGGTGGGACTTTGAGCAACGTGGTCTAGTTGGGAGGTTGCAACTTTAATGTTCCTTCTTTAAGGACCCTTCCAACCCAAACCATTCTATGATTCTATGAATCCTGTCCATCACCTGACAGGTGAAAGGAACATAGCTTTAAGAATATATTCATTTGAGATTGTTCACACTTGCTACTGGAAAGATAAATTTATAAATTATATTAAACTCAGTGATTTTTTAATCTAATAAAGACTATAATCTCAGTGCATAAACACTGTAAAACACGTTCTTTTCCACTTGAAAGCTGAAGTGCTTTGCTGATTCTAGGGAGCTTCATACTAGAATATGTATTAAGGCAAGTATAGAATACTTACAAATCTTTAGCAGTAAGATTTTAACAACTTGTTTCATACAAGAAAAATTACATAAGATTAATCTATAGATCCGTTATTAAAGCTGTATTGACTTTTGCAGTTAATCCTGAAATGCCATCTCTACTACATGAAACATAGTTTGAGTCTTTTCTGAAGTTTTAAGATAACTTCCTGAACAATATATCAATTTCATATTTACAGATACAGCATCAGTTTCAAAATTAATTGGTCCTGAAATTTTATACTTAATGAGCTCAATAATTGTTTATACAGATTTCACACATAAGCACAGAATTTTACTCATTTTTAATGAGATTACTTGAAACTTAAGAGTCTTTTAGAAAGTTTTGATTTTTACTCTTCATAAAAAATTGTTATCCTTCACACATAGACTGAAGTACTACTTTCTTCTTCAGAATATTTTACAGATGTCTGCAGTATGACAGTCATTTTCTCAGAGGGTTTGAAAACAGGCCACCCTTAAAAACTGTAGACAGCATCTGCCTCTGCTCATCTACTCCCATTTTCTTATCTTCATCTCGACATCATAGAAAAATCACTTGCAAACCTATTATTTTCAAACTTCTTTAAAAATTCTTTGGCATCTAACAAACAGGCTTCTAGTTGTGAAAAATTAATTAAAAACAATGATAAAAAAGACTGGTCATTAACACAATAACTCTTCCAAACTCTTTCTTAATCAAACTTGTTCAACCAGAAATCCCAAATAGAAAGAAAATTAGATTTTCAATATTACCATGGCATGGAAAAATTCTGTTATGGTGAATAAAAAGTAGCCGGAAACTCTAATACACATTCTAACTAATGTTTTTCTATCACTACATTAAGTTAACAGATATTCATAATCAAAATCCTTTTAACTGTGCTTTGCCATAACATCACAAAGCTGTTATTTATATTATGGTAATTGCTCATTTTAACTTCAGGTAGAGATGCTAGATTAATTTTTTGAAAGATCCTATGTAATGTTCCTCAGCATTTTACTATTAAAAAACCCACAAAAAACCAAACCCAAACAACCTAGAAGATGCCTAGATTGTGCACATCTGTGCATAATCAATTGCAATTCTCTTATTGCAAGTTCCATTTGAAAATTGCTTTGTAAGCATGCCTCAGCGATCCCCAAATGGATATTACGCTGCCCCGAAAATGCAGTTAGTTGAAACATGGACAGAAAGCGGGTACTTAGAGGGTGGACAACACAAGCTTTTTTATATTTTCTAAATCAAATATGAAATATACTGCTCTATCCTATACTAACATGTTAGGAAGAAGCAAACCCCTGTTATCCTTTATATATTTACCCCAGCCTATTAGCGGCAATACACAGTAGATATATCTGTGTTTCAGTGCACATTTGTACGGACAATCTCAATAGAAACAGTATAACCTAGATCAACATTAATCTTTCATTGAGTAAAATAATGCCTGCTTCTTGCAGATTCATCTAGTCTGTGCTAGCAAGCTTTTACTTTGTCCAGTCTGAGCCAATTCCTGCAGGGCAGTTGCCAGAGCAGGTGGCACTTCACCGGCACAGCAGGATCTAAACTTTTTCAGTCTGCTTATCACACCTTCAGCTTTCGACACAAATTTCCCTCCCCTACTACCCACACGTAGGTTCATAACTGCTTGTATCTACAAAAACACACTTTAAATTAACAGAAATACAACTTCATAGTATGTTATGAGGGTAATTCTGAAGGAGTAACAATGTGCACAACACTCTGGAATTGCAGGAATGGGTATCAAAGAGCCTGTGATTACATTTACACATTATACTGTCTAGGTGGCAAACCCAATGAAATGAAGGCTAACGTGAACATTATTCAAGACAATAATCACTTAAGGCTTCTCTCAAATACATTCCTTTCTTTTTAAAGTTAGCATATTTAAACTACACACATAAGACTGAATTTTATTAACTACTAACGATGTCCTATAAATTCAGAGATTAATCCCTTCCTCAAGAAGCTCACAAAAAGTCTGTTCATATCTATCCCTTCCAAAGTTACAAGCCCAGCTAAGAGGCCATCCACTTCCATAAAGCATACCCACTGTAAGGTTCCTGGGCCACCATATATCCCTCACACAGAAGATAAAGAGGTATCTGAGGATTAGTGTTTACTGGTCATCAAATGTTGAAAAACAATAGGTGTAATGGCTATTTGTATGAAAGGATATAAACTGTTCTGGAGAGCCAAAAGTACTATAAAAAACTCACTGATACCTGCTCTTAAAAATACCCATACTACCTCTATATTAGTAACAGAGTAACAGAGTACCCAGAAATTTATAAATCCATTAAGGTAATCTACTAGATAGAAGGAACAAAACTATATTCCTGAAGTAGTAAACAGGTATCACACAACAGTGCTTAGGAGAAAAAGAAAAACAAAATTAAACCCTGGAAAATAAGTTATATTTGAATCTGTAATATTAAACTGAATCTATAAAAATAAAAATATTCCACATGTAAATACAGGCCTTTAATTTCTGGTCAAATTGGAATAAAAATCATGCTAGAGATATGGAGAGTAAGCCCAGTATAAGAAAGCCTTTTTCAGCCTTTAGCGCCTGTCCTGTTAAAATGGTTTAATCTAATAAAAAATAAAATATAACATGACCAATAACGAAGGTTAAGAGAGACACTAAGTACCATAGTGCCTCTACTGGGAGTCATAGTTAAGCTGTTAATACAACTGATAAAAATTCCCTCTGCAAACCTTAGGCTTCACACACTTGCAGAAGAGTTCATTCTATACGACGATATTTGCTGATAAAAATGTTCTGACAATAAACAGGCAGGTTATGCCAACGGCTTCCTGTATCACTAGGTAGCCACGGTACAGCTCCTCTGAGTGGGGCGGGGAGGAGTAGCACTGGCTGTTTTGAGCATACTGAATGTACTCAACCCAAATTGAACTGCATGTATAAGCCCTCAATTACTTCTACCAACATGGATATAGCTAAACCAATGTACCTATATTGCTAATTTATACCAAAAAGCCTGGAATGTTCTGCATAAAAGAAGGACCTGTCAAAACCAAATCCAGAGCACTCAAATACAACTCAAATTTTTTGTGGTATCTTGAATACCTTAAAAATAGTATGTTATATAGGGAAAAGATAATTTTAACATTACTTAAATAAAACAAACTTTTATTTACCAAATGAGCAACAAATGGAGCATTTGCTGAAAATATGCCTTTACCTTAGTGAAGTTATTTGGTTTTGCATAAAGGAACCTTAAGGTTGGTAACTCAGTACTGGGTAATCAATTTGTCAGGATTACCATTCAGGCAGCCATTTTGTTGGGAATATGTTAGCTTTTTCTTCACATCCTGTATAAATAAGGTTACCACTGATAGTCATCAATATTCCACATAGCAGCACTGGCTTTCATAAATACTGAACTATCAAACAAATACAGGGATATAAAAAAATTAATTGGATATCCATGCCCTATTCCATCCCTTTCACAGTGAATCTGCACTTCTTTCAAAGGAACATGCTATGAACTATGAATCTATGAAAAAGTAGGGGCAGCCTAACACATCAAAACTTATTCATGGTCATCACCTGCATGTATTTAGAATCATAGAATGGTTAGAGTTGGAAGGGACCTTAAAGATCATCAAGTTCCAACCCCCCTGCCACAGCCAGGGACATCTCCCACTAGAGCAGGTTGCTCAAAGCCCCATCCAGCCTGGCCTTAAACACTTCCAGGGGAGTGTGCCCTGAACAATCCAAGCCCTCACTTTTACCTTATAATTTCATTCCTATTATTGAGTTGCAGAAAAGTCCCATTATTTTTTTTTTTACATGAAAATTTATTCTGCTGTGTCGTTCCATCTTGCTAAGCATTGTTTTCAACTATGGAAAAAGTCATGTTGAAAATCAACATTTCCTCTCACTCCCCTTTACTCTCATCTCAAACTACTCTTTCAGCTCTCTCTCCATGTAGTTTAATTTTGGAAAAATGGGTGAGATTCCAACAAGAAATCCTATGGCTGTAACCTCCTGTGGTCTGCCCTTCCTTCTCATTTGGCAGGCAGAAGTTTCTTACCTGTTTCCTCCTCAAGTTTTTGCATCAATGATAGAACAGACTACAATTCCCAGTTTCCCTGCCTGTAATCTTTATCTTCACATAAAAGTATAAAATTTACTCTTTTCCATCTTCTGCAACTAGTTTTTGAATACCAGACCTGATAGGTACAGTTGGCTTTGTTCAGTGATTCATTTAAATAATGGTAAGGCCTCATGAAGTTTTCATTTTTAGGTATCAGAAAACCAAAAAAGTGTTGGGGGAAAGGGCTTCTCAAAAAATATAACTTTTCTATCAAATGTCAAATAAAGCCCAGGCTTCAGCAGAATTTCCCCCACCCAGTTCTGGTATTCACATATGACATGACAGACTCTCTTATATGGATTCTTTGAGTTCGTCTTACAATGCAGACTTGCCCTGTGTTGGGGAATATTCCATAAAGTCTCTTAACTTCTTCACCTTTTTTCATAAAACTTGCTGGAATTGGATATCTTTGAAACTTCTAAGGCCACAGTATTCAATCAGTTCACATGGTCAAGTTCAACTATTAGAATGGTACTGTCAGGCATAAACCCGCACACACACACACTTTGTGTCAAAAGGCAAGCCTTTTCCTGAGGAAAATATACCTGACTGCTTGTAATCCTCTTCCCTTTCACGTTTAGCCTCAGAGAACATCATGTTCATGAACTGCAGTGGGGAGGCTGTCCTCTTCGCCTTTCTACAGGCCCTCCTGGGAACCCTTTTTTCTCATCTCTACAACTTTCTTTTATGAGTATAAAACATTTTCCTTGTCAAATCTGCAAATTAGTACTTTGTCCACTTTATCCTGTTACTTTCTTTGTCACAGTCAATCATGCAGTTCTTGCAACCTCCTCTCCCAGCTTCCTCCATGTCTTTCCTGCTGGTGCTCTGGTCACTCCTGTAACAAGCCATCCTCACCTTCCTCCATATTTATCCAGCATTTCTACAGAAGTTGTCATTGACCTCCTTCCTTTCTCCTTTTATGTTTTCTTTCTGAGAAACTACACCTCCAGAAACGGACAACTCACAGACATGTTTCCCTACTTTTAGCTTACTCTTTCAGTCCACAACATGAACTGCCACCTAGTCTTAGATATCTAAAAAACAGCGTAAGATAAACTCAGCTAACAAAGTTCTTAACTGCACTCGGTCTCCCTAATAGCATTCTTTGTCATTCTCTGTGAACCACAGTACAGTCCTGACAGTCACTTTGCCAGAGGATACCATCTTAAACACTGACCTCTCTGCAGGTCTCTAGAGGCAGACCAAACTCAAATAATTCTTTCTTTCTGATACGATACTTCAAGAATGTAACTTCAGGATTAAAAGTCGTCTTATTTCACATTTCATCTAGCCCAAAATATTTCATCAAGGCCAGAAAGAACTAGACAGAAACAATATAATCCTACTCATCTGAAATATGGCTGCAAAGCCAGTTTTCCAAGACCGTTACTTTCCTCATGTAACCCTTCTCTTTGTATAATCCCCACACTCTGCTGCATCCCATTGAAACTGATTACATTCACAGTTCAACACTCCCACACTTCTACCTTGATTTTCCCCATAAGACAAGCAATGAGAGATATCCAAGAGATAGGAAGATTTCGTTGAGAACAGAAACAAACCTTGACATCCAGGAACACTTGTGTTAACAGTTAATGTAACCATTAGGGGAAAAATTTAAATTTCAAAAGAGCTAGTTTGTCAAATTCAGAGCAAGAAGAGTTACCTTTTATACTATTGGCTGTAATCAGCAGGCAAAGGCTCACATGTTTCTAAGCTGCAAACAGTATCAGAATTTAACAATTTTAAGACACTGTAAAATACATATTAACTGATAGCTTCTGTGCTAGAAAGTTTATACCCCAAGTAATTAAGGACAAATAGGTAACAGATACAGATATAAACTAAGAAAATAAAGCATTGCATTAATTTCAAGATACATAAATACTTGAAACCCTTGAAATTGAATTCCGATTTTCCTAAGGTACATCAAAGGTATGAGATAGCTCAGAAGAGAACCTGGAGAGAGGTGGCGGTCAATCCAACAACCTAACCACAAGACAATTCTTCATGTAATTAACAGAGTGCAAAATAAAAGCAGTCTTTATTCATTAAATATCACAGCCTTCCTACATGCTTGAACCTAATCAAGTAGCTAGGAAAAGTATCAGCACTGTTTGCAGGCACATATCCTGTGTATTTATCACATATTCTTTCTGGATTCTGAGAAGTTCCTATGCACGAGTTCCTACACATAGTTATTTGCTCTCATACACATGTTCACCATCATGTTAAAGAAAAAAATATGTTTTACTATAGTATTTTTTAAGACACAGAGTGTTTACAAGATCTGCAGTATCGACAAGCACACCTAGAATGCCCAATTCTCATTTGGCTTTCACGTGGGGAAAAAAAACCAAAAAGAAAAGCCAATGAAGATACAATGAAGATAAACCTTCCAGCATTATAGTTGTCATACCTGTTCAAGTAAAGAAAGCAATAATCTAAATATTTGTCATAAGGAATGGTCAAATTAGAAATTACAGGATAATGCTCACAGGGCTTCTTTCCAGTTCTAGGCCAGAAAATGATAGCTGCATCTGATTCTAATGTGCACATACTATTAGTTGCACATACCTGTTCCCTCCCCCTCCTCCCCAATCTCCATGCATACAGTCCCCTCAAAATTGTTGGCTTGAGCTTATTAGTTAAAAAACCAGTCAACTCAATATAAATAGTTTCTCATATATTTAATTAGAAAGTTGGGCATAATTTCAAATCAACAAGAAACTGAAAACTTAAGGTCTGTACTAGCATTCCCTATTTTCCTCAAAAAGTAGCTAAAACCTACATCTGCTTTATTTGTTCTTCTGTGCCCCTGCTTGCAGAAGTTCATATGCACCTCTACATACAAGAGGTTCATGACAATCATACAAAATGCATCTAATAGAATCACAACAGCAACTTAGCTGTCATTCATCAAAGTATTCCTCTCATGGTGGACCTGTGGCACATTCCTTGTACTTCACTGATCTTCCTAACAACGTTCATTAAACTCACTATCTTAAAATACTAATACTGAAAAAGAATTATTGCAATATTTAATAAAGATTTGCAAAACATGAAACCAGTCCTTAAAGAAAATTCACATAATAAATGGTCTCTGAAAAGCATTAAGTGCGTACATTCCTTCTGTTTCAAGGAAGCAATATAAAAACCTTGTAGTGTTTATTTGAATAAAGTCACACATTATAAACTTACTTTTCCCACCCAAAGAATTCACATTTTATTAGCTCTGCAATGTCTGATTGCTCCACAGGTCAGACAGGAGATCAGAGGATATGACGTGTCATCCTTATAAAATCACATATAATATACTACACAGAATACGTATCTATGAATCCCATTTAAGCTGTGCTTAAAAAGCACAAACATTTTTTTGAAAGCATAATAGACTATTAGGAAAATAAAGAACTTCAGATGTCTCTGTTGTTTCTGTTCACTTCTAGTGATAACAAAAGATATCAAATTCTGGAAGTCTACCAAACAGTTACATTTTATTACGAACACATATGATTTAAATAGTGCCAATAAATTCTATGTATTTAGTTAGGGTTGACATTTATGATGTTACTTAAAGAATAATAAATGCCTTAACTTGAAATATGCGCATGCTTTTAGGAAGTGAGCCGAATATCAAAGGAAGCATTTAGTAACTTGCATAAGAACAAATATCTTCTATCATCTAGAAAGGCTAATGAAAGATGTTATCACATTTTCTGAGTTTTTTGTACTACAGACAAATATGACAGAAAAAGAGGGCATATAGTACTCAGAAGAGAATGGAGAAAGTAAATTATTATACAATATTCCCTACATATCTTAACTACTAGTACAATATTTTAATGTTTCTTTCATAGTATGCGTTAGATAATTTGAAACACATTAAATGAGTTATTTCTGAAGCCTGTTACAGCATACTTGCATTTTAACTTTTTTTTGTGCAAAACCAATTACAGCCGTATCATTCCATTGTGCAAATGCAGGGAAAGAAATGCTCGAAAAACTACTCCTCTGCTCCAGATGCACTTCTTATTTCCTCAGACCTGTTTCAGTCACAAGAAGTACATTACGGAACATATGTCAAAGCAAAGTTAGAAAATTTCATTTACTATCCATGAATTTCAGCCACGACAGCAGATGGGAGATTTTGCAGCAACAACCACTTCCCAGAAACTGCCCACTTGCACGTTTATCAAATACACCCCCCTTATTCTCCCTCCTATAACGGACTGATAATCTGCTTGCAGCAGCCCCGGGTCAGTTTCACCGGCAACACAACTCGATGTTCCTGCAGTTCACGTGCAAGTTCCCAAATATACACAAACTCCCATCCCACACGGGGCTTCGCGCTACAAAAAGCAAGATTCAATGAAAAGTTTTCCGGGAGGTAGAAACCAACAGAGTTCCATTCAAGAAAACTGAGCGTTTCGGGCATCCCTCCAGACTCTACTGAACAGCCCTCTCTTCAGTAAAAAGAAGTTTCTTAAATCCCATCAACCCAAACGCAATGTTAACTTATGTGGAGAGAGGAGGAGAGGGAGAGAGAGAAACAAGAGACAGTAATTGCAAGGCAGAAGGACAGGGGCCAAACAACGCCAACACTTGATAAATAACATCCCTCAAAAACTGATTTTTCTTTAGCCCTTGGCAATAATTTTGTTGATAGAAAGCGGGAAGAACCAGAAGTGCCGAGCAGCTAGAAAGCTGTGGTTTCTTTCTCTCGTAAAGTCTGCCAGAAGTGGAGGAGGTGGTGGGCTTTGTGAAAGAGACAATCAAAACAACAAGGTAGCCGATAGCTGAAGCTGTTTAGTTTGGGGGCTTGTTTTAATCAATAAGAACTACTTTTTAATACTTAAGATCGTATAAAAAGCGAGCGAGCCTTCTGTCCTATAGCAAATACGTTATTATGATTACGCTTCTAAAGAAACATAAATGATTATATCGATTCTGCAGAATCAACTTGAGAAAGCCTCCAAGAAACTAACATTTTCCCCCGTTCCTCTAACAGGAGTTTGACAGCAGACATCAAACGCAGACATACACAGCAGTTGGGAAAAGCGAGCGGCGCTCATTCCTCAGCAAGTTTCTCCTTCCAGTTTCCAAGAGACCTACCTGCTCTCTGGAAATGCAAGGCAACGAGGGTCTCCTAAACATTTTGCAGCTGCCATAGTAGCTGGCCGAAGTTTCCCCTAAGGATACGCAGCTAGATCTCCTCCTGGGTCTGATCACAGGCACTTTTTCCTCCACGCTGGGGAGCCGTGGGTGGTGATGATGCTGGTGGTGCTCTCCTCGGCTCTGAGCCGAGAAGATGCCGCGCTCCCCGCCACAGAGTGCCAGGAGGCAGCCTGCCACCCCGACCGAGCCGGCCAGCAGCGGTCTGAGGGCTGGGGGGAGCGAGTTAAGGCTGCTGAGAGACACCAGCCACACCAAGCTGGTAAAGATCAAGACGAGGAGGCTCCGCCGCAACTTCAGGGAGCTCTGCAGCAGGGTCAGCGCTGCCACCGAGCCCAGCACTGTCAGGAGCCTGCCTAGGACCACCTGCGGCTCGGCGAGGTCCTGAGACTCCTCTTCGTGCCCCTCGGCAGGGAGCAGCCACTGCAGCGCCACGAAGTCCCCCGAGTAGCAGCACACGGGAAGCGCCAGCAGCCACCAGCGGGTCCTGCCGCTGCCGCGCTCCCCGTGCCTGCCGCCGGCCAGGTAACAGGTGAGAAAGAAGAAGGCACAGGCGATGCTGAAGAGGGGGCTGAGGCAGCGGAACAGGCACAGTAAGGCGTGCAGCAGCCGGGGGCTCCGCCAGCTGTTCCCGTCCTGCTGGCCCCCGGCGCTGCCCCGGCCGTGAAAGGCCAGGAGCGAGAGGACGGCGGCGGCCAGGGCGCTCAGGCTGAGCAGCGCCCGGGAGGAGGAGGCAGCGGCGGCGGTGGTAGGAAACAGGAGCAGAGAGAGGAAGCTTTTCGGGGGCTCCTGCCTCAGAGGGGTCGCGCAGCTCCTCACGTAGCCGTTCCGCAGGCTCTCCGGGCTGCTGCCGCTGCCGCCGGGGAGCGCCAGGGGGGAAGCCGCTCTGCTGCCGTCCGGCTGCTGGCAGTGCTGCGGGGCTCTGCTGGGTCCGTGGTGGGAGGCGGCCGCGGCGGCTTCTCCCTCTTCCCTCATGGTGGTCGGGGACGCGGGCGGGGGGAGGACGGAGGAGAGGCGCGGGTCGCACTAGCTCCGGCCCGGCCGCGCCTCTCTCATCTTCTCAGGAGAAAGGCACCGGGCTGAGCCGCCGCTTCTCCTCCGCGGACAGCGGCGTTCGCAGCATGGTGGGTAAAAGACGGGGAAAAAAAAGAGAGAAAAGGTAAAAGTCTCGTCCGCTCGTTCGCTTTCCCCGAACGGATCCAGCGGTGAGGACTCGCTGTCGCCTCCCAGCGCTCACCGGCAGCAGCGGGCCGCCGGCGAAGCCCCGGCGGGCGTGGGAGTGAGGCGNCCGCTGCACACGGCGCGCGCGGAAGCCCCGCGCGGTGGCACGCGCTCAGGCAGTGGTTGCGCGCTAACTGCCACGCGCTAACGGCTGCACGGTAGCAGGGCGTGGAAACGAGGGAGGCGCGCGCCGCCGGCTCCTTCCCGCCGCCCCCTTTCCCGCCGCCCCGCGCCCCAACGGCCGCCTGCCCTGAGGAGACCGGCGGGGCCCTGGTCTTCCCGTCCCTCCCGAGCGGCTCCCGCTGTAGCCTGCGGAGGAATCCCGCGGCGCCCGGGCCCCAGGGATCTGCGTTTTCCGTGTGTATTAAACAGATCGGTTTAAATATATATATATTTATGT
>VXBJ01001502.1:0-31542 GCA_013400055.1 Nycticryphes semicollaris | reverse complement strand
CAGTCACCCGTCGCCGTGAGCGAACGTGTGTGACACACGGGCCGGACCCCGGTGAGCCCGGGCGGCCGCACACCGCCCTGGCCACCGCGGTGTAGCCGCGGGAGTGGGTATCTAGTGAAGCGATCTTGGGTCAGAAAGGCTGAGCTGGGTTAACTTTCTTTTTTCCTTTGTCTTTTTGTTTTGACATACGACAGAATAATTGCTAGTATGGGATTTAAAGCAGACAAAGAGTATCTGAGTATTTTGTCTCTTTTTTATTTATCTTTTTTTTTTCTTTTAAACACTTGACCAGTAAGCATGGATTATAGTAATTTTCTACACTTTTTTCAGGTAATTTTCTACACTTTTTTCAGCCTTTGTTAACAAAGTTACAGATTAGTCCACATTGCTCGACCAGATTTGATTATTTGCACATCTAATCCCTTCGAAATGGATCAAAATAATCATTTTGGACCAAACTAGTGGAAGTGTTTAGACTGCTGGAAGGGGAAAAGGGCAGTTAATGGGATTTTGAGTAATGCCTTATCCCGTTTGTTCCTGGAAGAGTAACTGGTTAGTACTTCTCAATTTGTAACTGTGCATCTTTACCTTGTTACTTGAAATAAATGTCCTTTGAGCCATGTTTCCACAAAATATTTTACTACTTAACCTAAACTAGTTTAGAAATCAGGTAAGTTGGTGACTGCACTTTTTGCTTGCTTACTGAAACAAGGAGTTCTTGAAGTGACTTGGTGCCACTGCATGCAATTCACTGTATTTGAATATTATTTGAGTAGCAGTTGGTTTGGGGAAGCTGTGGTGTAGCAGGAAGTGCTACTGCAGGATATGGGCCTCAAAGCTGACAATATGCAAAATTCATCCAGCATGATTACTGACAGAAAATGTAATATGCAGTGACAAAGTAGTTTCTGTATGTAAGAAGATAAAAGTAAGTAATGATTTGCTTTTCAAAGGGCAGATTAAATTGATGGAACTTTAGTACCATTGTGCACCTTCCTCTGTTAGAAATACTCCTACACGCTTCCACGAACAAGAAATTCTGTCCTGACTTGTAACACTTAGTACCAATATGGTGGTACAGAATCCTTGTTTAAAAGTTTTCAAAAGAGAAAATGAGAGGTTCCTTTGGGCATTATAGTGTTACATTTGCTTTTATTCATATGTTATTGACACCAGTTGGACCACCATCAATTGTATACATTATTTTTTTCAAGATGGATTATCTTGCTGTTATCCTTAATTTTTCAATTTCATTGAATTCAGCTACAAATAAATGAACTTCAGAAATAATAAGATAGTGTAATCTTCATTAAATTATCATACTTGAGTATATATGTCTGTATCAGTGGACACTGGAAAGTGCCTAAGGAAGAGTACAGAGACAGATCATCATATGATCCCTTAGTACCCTGAATGCAACCATCTGTGGTTTTAGTACTTTCTGAATCAGAAGTGGTGTCTCATTTTTAACAGTTCTCAGTAGATTTTTATTCCACAAATTTTTCCATTTTTTGGGGGTTTTTTTAAGTCCACATAGGCTTTTGGCATCTGCAGTGTAGTACAGGAGGGGGTCCTTGCTCAATGCAACTTGACTATGCATTGTGTTTTTTGAGGGTGGGGGGGCTTGTTGTTTGTTATTTTGCTTTAATTTCCTAGCTGCCTTAGGTGCTTTTCTTCTCATTTTGATAGAAAAAATAAGCAGTTACTCTTTAGTCACCTTCTCTTCAACTCCTGATTTTATACCTTTCCTCAGTCTTGTCTTTTCCAAGCTGAAGAGTCTATTTGATTTTTTCACATTCACTATTAATCTCTCTTTTTATATTTTTGAGCACTCGTACATGCTTTTGAAGATGAGGAGACCAGAACTTACACACAGTATTCAAGAGCAGTCAAAATAATGGTTTCATGTCATTATACAGCTGTTTCCTTATAATTTCTGTTCACTTACTTGTTCTGCTTTGTTGAGGAAGCAGAAAATAGACAAACTGAGCATTGCTGAATATTGTTCTGTTGAACATTGAACAAACATTGAAAATTGTTTTAATAGCATTAACTATAGAGATCCCAGTATATATTGTCTGAGTGTTAACATCTGCATCCACTATATAGTTTTATAGGTGAGGACTGGATTTTTTTTTTTGTTGGTGTGTTTACCATATAGTTACCTACATTAAATTGCACCTGCTTATGCACTCAGGATTGTGAGGCTGGATACAGATTCCCTCGGCCAGCTCTGTTTTTGCTACCCTCAATAACTTAGTTTCAACAGCATACTTCACCAGCTTACTGTTTATTTGTTTTCAGATCCTCTATCATGAAATAATTAGCTTTTATTTGAGTGGTTTGCCTGTGCAAAAATGCCCTGAGGAAATGTATACACAATTCACTCCAAAATGTAATGGGAATATAGTTGTTCTCCAGTAGCATCCCTATTGCCTAACAGTACTCTTGCTAGCATATTCCTTTGTAAAAGGGTACGGCTATGAATTGATCCCTGTCCCGAGGAGTTTACAGTCTAATGATGAACAATTTCAGTATCAGGAAAACTTGTTTGGAGTAGGATAGCATCTATTACAAATTAGAAGAGTGTTAACTAAATTTCTTCTTGTGACAGAATATTTTTAAGAATAAAGAAATACATTTACTACTGGTAGGTCCATATTCCTTGAACAAATACAGAAAAATAGAAAGTGTTTTATTTATACTGGAATGAAGAAATTAATTCCAGGGTAATGTAATATTTTTCATCATCTTCCAATTTCACTGACAAAAGAAAATAGGTGGTTTAGTGATTTTGGTTGATTCTTAACCTACCATATGATGTAATACCTGCATCTATTTAACATTGGCTATTGATACTGTGGTCTCTACATACAAATAAATGTCTTCAGTTGCTCCTTGGTAAGTTTCTAAATGAAAATTGGGCTATAATATTTCACAATAAGAAATTTTTGTTTTCATTTCCTGTTCTCCATTCCAAAACATAATAACTAGTAAGAACAGAGAGTGTAACCATAACTGTCTTCATTCAAGGCTGTAAGTAGCAGAAATACTGTATCAACCTAGTTAAACACTCTTCAGAAACAGGAAGGACACAAGTGTAGCTTGTCTCAGGGTTTCTCTGGTGCCCATATTTTTGTTTTTATGAAAAGAAGCAGCAGCATGCTGGCTTCTAGTGCTGTGTCCAGATGCTTCTACCACTATATTTTTTAAATCTAAGAAATCAGCCTCTGAATCTGACCAAACTAACTCTTCACAAGAGGACCAACATCTGCATCTCCAGATAAGCGCGGAATAATGTGCGTCTCTACAGCTGAAATGCATTGGTCATACCCTAGCTCTCACTTTAAAGATAAAAATATCAGTAGGCAATGATACTTTACGTTTTGCAAGCAGAATCCATTGATGCTCACGCGATTTCAATAGTCAGGCTGTGTATAATTTGCATATTCCATCAAATAACATTAAAAGTCTAACATTTCTTATTAGCTTTATGGGAAATTTTAATGGAATTGCATAACTTTTAAAACATAATTTTTATGCAATATGGAATAAGTCAGTGGTTTGGAAAGAGAAGTTGTTTGGAACTTAACCCATTTCAATAAATGAGGATTTCTTTGGCTGAACTTCTTCACTGAGGTACCATGAATTTGGGTGCTTATTTCCTGATAAAAATAAAGATAATGGACTATAAAGTTCAACAAATGGCTGTCAAAATTCTGGCTTTAAAATGTAGAGAGTTGTGTGATTATATGTGGTACTGATCTTTTTTACATGACCTTATTTGGAGAATAGCAGTATACATTTAAATTTTTTTGCAATAAAAATGCCGGAATTTAAATGTGAAAATTGTGCCAGATTTCGCTTTTTCAAAGCTGATTGTTCTAGTACAATTTATCTTCCTATGTACAAGCAAAACTGAAGATTAATAATAAAACATAAACTAGGTGAATTTCTTAATCTGTAGCATCTCTATAAAAAGTTTACTTTGTGCTGAATCATGTCTTATTATAAAATCTATACCTTCAGTGAAATAGTATTAAAGAATGCATACTATGTATTCACAACCTTTCTGGGCAGCCAGTCTATGGCAATTCAGTCCTTAACTTGCTAATTAAAATTTCTGTCTTGAATGGAAATAGAGGGATTTTATGGACTCTGCTCATTAATACTGCTAAAGATTAAATCTAACTCGGGAGCTGGTTTGGTTTTTTCAGAGAAGTCTGACTTAACACATGAGCATCAGATGCATAAGTATATACCGAAAAAGGTCAAAATCAGACCAAGTTAAGTCATTTATTGTGAGGGAGAGGCAGGGGGAAAAAAGTGAGCTGAATCATTATTCAGAGACCTGGTTCTGTTTAGCCTGGAGAAGAGAAGACTGAGAGGGGATCTCATCAACACTTAAAAATATCTTAAGGACGGGTGTCAAGAGGATGGGTCAGGCTCTTCTCAATTGGAGCCCAGTGACAGGACAAGAGGGAACAGACACAAGCTGGAACACAGGAAATTCCATCTCAACATGAGGAAAAACTTTGCAGTGAGGGTGACCGAACACTGGAAAAGGCTGCCCAGAGAAGCTGTGAAGTCTCTTCCCCTGGAGATATTCAAAACCTGCCTGGATGTGTTCCTGTCCAGCCTTCTCTAGGTGACCCTGGTTTGGCAGGGGGTTGGACTAGATGATCTCCTGTCCCTTCCAACCCCTACCATGCTGTGAATGTGATTCAACCAGCTTCTCTCATTTCAATGTCTTTCAGGTACCCAATTTATTGATCCAAAATCATTAAGAGAGGTCCTTGTTAGTTAGCATGCATTTAAATTCCGTTAAATTGCTAAAATTACATTAGAATGTCAGCGGGCATTAAACAGCCCAATAAAGAAACTGTGCAGAGTTATACCTCTTTAGGATTTGGCCTGTGTTTCAGCACATGCTTAAATATAACCTCAACTATTGTGCTTGGTTGCATTATTTCATTCAGTTTTGTGTATGAAACCCTTACAGGCCTTCGAGTATTCAGAAGTTCATCATACTTAATGCTTTCCTATGGTAAGTATTGTAAAAGCTTGGACTTAGAAGAAAATAGTATTGACATACCTAGTATTTGTTTTGTTCATAATTAAATAAAATTGAAACCTTTGAGTGGAAGTATCAGGCCGCAGATGTCTGAATAATAGCGCTTTGACAGAAAATATGTGGAAATATATACAATATTTTGCCTCTTAAAAAATATTACAATGTTGAATATTAAGCATTCAAAGATTATCATAAGCTATTATATATAATTATATTGACTTCTAAAATGTATGGAGATTATTTTAGCATCCAAAGTAATAATGCTAAATTAAGTGATAGGACAGTCTATGTAAACAAATCTGCAGAAGAAAACCTGTAAATGAGACTTTTTTTTTCCCCACAAAAGAAGGAGAAGGAGAAATGCAACACAGTCCTGTAATTGTGATTTAGTAACTATTTCTTCTGGAGATTGAACGTGAGATTAAAAAAAAAACAGAAAAATTATGCAGTTGAGCTAATTGGCTTATTATTGGGGAAGTATTTTGTCCTTCTAACCACAGAAGGAATTAATCTAAGTAAAAAAGCGGACAACAGTAAATTATTGTAGGAGACAAATCGTCTGGTTTTAAAATTATAAATTTCTATGGCTTATGGCTGTCCTCTAAAATCTAAGCACGGCACCAGCATTTCGTAGGTTAATTTATTTTTATTAATTTTAGATCCAAGTTCTTCATCACACATAGCCTGAGTTTTACATGTTGTCCATGAAGTCACGACATGCTGTGAAAAGTGTTTCAGTTTCAAACAACTTGTCTCAATAACCTTTCCCATGTAAGTCTACTTATTTAACTAAAAGTCACTTCACTTCCTCGTGTAATTCAACAGAACTGTTTAGCATTCATCATCAATACTGCGTACAATTGCACTAATTTATCAGCCTGCTCTTAATATCTTAGCTGAAGCTTCCATTCCCCTTCACTGTTTGAAGTTTATTGAATGCAGTACCCTTTGGGCTTAAGACAGCTCAGAGCCTGAATTTCCCACATCAGAGACTGCACACCATCTAAAGATTTGGAATGCTTTTGTAACTGATGGGTTTGCTCCTTTTGTCTTCTCTGTATGGTATAATGAAACATGATGATTATTTAGAAAGACTGAGGAATTGTATTTATTTGACAATTGTATTGTCAAAGGCAAACAAATGTAGGTTAAACAGACCGCAGTTTCACAAGATCAAGTAACAGATAAGTGGCTTGATCATTAGTTATTTTTGTGCTCAAAACTTGTGCTTATTATCTTTAGGCATGATGTTACAGCAAGAGGAGGAACAGCTGGATGTGAAAACATACGTATTTCCAAGATGTTAGTTTTTGTCAGATGATATAGGAGCTTTTAGAAAATACTGCTAACATACCTGAATTGACTATGTAAGCAAAAAACAGGTATGCTATGGAAATTTTACACACTCTGAATCTGAAGCAGGTATATTATCTTCAGTTGATTAAATTTTATGTGTTTATTTATAGCTAAAATGCATCCACAGCATACTGGGGTACAAAGTAATGATGCAGAAAAAATCAGCCATTTAGAAAGAGTTCTTTCATTGCTTTGGAGTTGTTTTCTTCTTTGAATTAACAACCTGAGAGGAAAGGACCTTGAAAGCATTCTACTTTGAAAGGTTTTACCAGAGCTGATTAATGAAACCAAGAAGTTTACATTATGATATCTTTGCACTTATGCTCAGTTAGTAATATCTAGGTAGCAAACAGATGCTTAATATAGCAAATACTGTATCAATGAAGAACTACATTGAAGTTTACATCATTAACCAATTTCTTATTTATCATGTATTTGCAATGTCATTTACACCATTCCATAATGATTTCTGTTGTGATGGTTTAAATTACGCACAAGTTTATGGAAGCACAGGAGAAAAAAATTAAGGGATTTTTGAGACCTGAAAACCTGTCTAATTCAACCTTGGTGGAATTTTGATTACATTTGGAAAAAATGTTATATTAATTGCAAGTTACATGAAATGCATAGATCTTATTTTATTATAACTATTAGCATAGCATTGATCGTTAACTGAGTTAGAGAGGTTTTTATTTACTTATCGTGCAAATAATTTGTTTCAAGAGAATAGATATCACATAAAAAATTCCACTGACAGTCTTCACTGGCACAGATCTACAACAAAATGCACTACTACATTTACTTGATTACTTGTATTGCTATATTCAAAATGCTTTCTTTACTAGAATTAGAATGTTTATTAAATGTTAGGTATTATGCCAATATAAACATAGTGAACATAGAGAAAAAACCACAGTGAACAAACTGTACAATTAGTAAATGAAGTGAACAGGCACCTGTATTACCCTGTATTATTGTTTACTTACTTCCTGATCTGTAATCTGTTTCTCTGGGACGGCTGCTGATTACAAAGACTCTGAAATTCATAAGAATTATTGCTTAGTACCAATGCATGCTTGATAGTGGTTTGAAAGTTCATGATTCCTGGCCACTATGTTTTTTTAAGGCTTAATTATTTTAGTATTTTAAGGTTTATTGCAATGTAGTAGTTTCCTAAATGTAGGTTTCCTAGAAGCATGTGGCCTTTGGAATTTAAAACACTACACGATGCTTTCATTATCAGATATACAAAGATTACAAAAAAAGCTGTGGGCCAGCCAAACAGCAAAGAAGCTGAGTGACATACTTTAGCTGAAGTTGCTTACATTATGTATTCAACTTGCTGCTGATAATTCTGAGGCATTTTTATATTAAAAAAGTGAACATCAGATGTCAGGTAGTATTGTTAAAGGTTGGACTTAAGAAAGATTTTATGTTCTTGAGTTTTGGCCTTGATTACTTACTGTGCAGCTACTTAAATAGCCCTATTCATTAAAATGTTACGTACTTGGCATGTTTGCTTTTTTAATGCTGAAAGTGAGGAACCTATCCTTTGCACATAAATTTAGTTTTGCTTTTATTTATTAACATGTTCCCTTCCCACTTTTCATGCAAGTCTGAAAGAGGTGGAGGGAAGAAGAAAAACAGCATTCCACTTTTAATGAAATATTTAGTTAAAATTTCAATGCTTTCTTATATATTTGGGAAAAAAAAAAGATTAGAATTTTCCAGACTCAATTTATATACCTCATAGTTTAGGAATTGTTTAAGTGTACATGAAATAATTATGTTTTTAACTGAAATCCTAGGATGTATCCTGCTTAGTACCTCCCCAGCCAGGTCTCCTACACATATAGGTCTGTACCAAATCTAATGGTGCAAATAATGGATTTCTGAGTATGTTGAATTGCGGTAAAATGTATTCATCTGGCATGTAAATTAAAATAACTAAGGAATTTTTAGGTTTGGAGTTGAAGCCCAGGAAAACACTTCTCTGCAAAATAAAAGTGCCTTAGAGAGTATAGGCAGGAATGCTTCTTTGGTATGTATTTTTTTAGTACTGAGGCTTTAGGCAATAGTCATCTGTGAACAGGATCATGCTTCCGAGAGGTCTAGTTAAAAGTCTTTCTTTTTATGGCAGATACAGGAATGTATTGATTTGGGACATAAATGAAATTTATATATAATAGTTTATTTTACTATATGTAAGGTGACAAGATTCATGTTGCCAGAGCAGTATGCACAAGTATATTTGTTTTATGTTTGTGTTAATCTGAAACATATATAAGCTATTTTTATACAGGAACATGACATTTTGTAAGATGTTTGTGAAGTCAGGCCTTGCTTTCCCAGTTACTTGGAAAGTTAGTCTTAAATGACAAAATGACTTGCAGAAATTTAACTTATGTTTAACTTACATGAATCTTAAATAACAAATAGAATCAGGTACATTCCATGTATCATGAGTTACTTAAACACTGAACAGAGTTCATAAATGCAAATATAATTTTTTTAGACATAGGATGCAAACAGTAAGTTCCAGGAGTCAAAAGCCATTTCTTCTTGTAAGAAATGTGTCATCTGTTTTTCCTCCTTCCCCACCTTTTTTTTCCCTCCTTTTTCCTTTTTTTCCATATAGACAGACTATGGACTCTCTAACGGCTGGTTTTCATAAAAAGCTTCCTCAATGATTAATAACAAACTTTGTTTGAGTTATGCAAGGATTCAATGTTCTCTTTATCAGCTGATCTGTGTTTATGCTCATGTTGACAGCATATCTCTACCTAGCATTATATGTCAGATAATTTTATTGATAGCAGCAGGAGCGTGCACAAGTATCAACCCCCTGCATAATGTTCATGTGATGATAAGCACAATGCTCTTTCTATTCGATCGCTCTCAAGTGTCTACTGAGTCAAAATGATTCCGCGTTTCATACAATATCTGTGGTGTGTTGAAAGCTGACTCCCAACTTTGAAACTTTTTCAATCTTTTTACAGCCAAGAGAGTTTTAGGTACTGCTGGTATTTTTATTCTACTTTGTTTAGGTTCTGCTTTGGGGTTTCAAGAGGTGCATTGGTGTTGGCAATTGTTTCTTTATCTCAGGTAATCATTCCCATTGCTTTGATAGCCCATATTCCTTGAACAACTTCTTTTTCCCCGCTGAGATCATTAGCGGTAGCTTCAGGAGTATTTGTTAATTAGGTTTGTGGGTTCTTCGGGACCAAGTAGCATCAAAAGAGTTTGTTATCCCTTCAACAGAACCATAGAATTGCTTCTGAACACCCTATTTCAGTCAGGATAGGAAAGAGCTGTACTCCAGACAGACAAAACCCCATACCTGGGAGCCTCTGATTCCTGAGCAGGGCCTTAGTAGTAGATGGGCTCCATAGCCATTGTTGCAATAGGAGAAGTTTGTCAGACCTGCAGCATCACACTACCTGTTTTTAAGAAAACCCTAACACAGGCTGTTGACATATTATGTTCTTAAGGAAAAGATCTCCCTATGGTTTAGACCTTCTCCTCCCCTCCGTGCTTCACAAGTACTTCCCAAAGCTACTTTTCTAAGACCTCCTGAGTTCTTGTGCTCCATAAAAGAATGGACTCCTCAGCTTCCTTTTAATTCCACATTTGAAACTACCTTGTGTGCTTCTCAAAACTCTATCCACAAGATCTTTGACCATCTGGTGACCTTTATCAGATTACTTCCCAAAGATTTTTGCCAGAAGTTTGACACTCCAATTATTGAGGCTCATATGTCATCTAGAACAATCCTGAATGCCTCACTTGATGCAGCAGAGACAGCAGTCTGTGCTTTCACCTCCTCCTTATTTCTTAAGCAATTTTCTTGGCTTCTGTGTTTCCAGGGAGAATAAAACAATTATAAAGAAAGACATTCTTTAGCATCTATTCCAAAGGAGCATTACAGACCACAGAGGAGTGTAAGCTGGAACATCGTACCAGAAACAAGCAGAAGTGGTAGCAAATAGCATACTCTGCTACTGGTTGTTAAGTCATATTTTGCCCTTTTCTGAAGTGTAGGCTTTTGTGGCTGAGTCTGAGCAACATTATTATTAGAATGTTCTAATTATTCATTCTTCCAGGTCTTTGTAACAGATACTTTCTTGGCTAGAGGTTGTCCTTGGATGACTTGAGATCAGAAGGAGGTATGCTGTCCCCCCCGGAAATATAGGATATCGGGTATCAGACATTTCTGCTAGCAATCTGCTTGGTTTCTTGAACGAGCTAGAAAAAGGATCATTTCAGGCATCTTTATCACAAGCAGGAAGTCCATGACAATGTTCTGGAGATGTTTCTACAAGAAAGTGGTTAACCGAGACCTATTCTTCCCATGGACATGAATAGGAAATACTGACCTTTTGACTCCAGAGTGTCTTCCAGACCATTTTGTAATCAACTCTTAAAGGAAACAGATGCATTCATGTTAACCATCCACGTGTTTTCTGAGCTTCAGAGTTGTTTTGAAAGATAAAATAGGATAATTATGATCATTCTGATGGCTAAAGAAGAACATAAGGCAGATCTGACAAAATGTCAACTTTTCTGCTGAACTTTTGTGTTCAACTTCATTATTGAAGGCCTTTTGTTTTTTTAAATGCCCAGAGAATTTTTATTTTTGCTCCAAAGAAATACCCTAATCAATAGAAGAACAAATAAGAGGCAATTTTATTTGGTCAAGTAGACATAATTTGCCGTGTGATACACAGAAAAGCTGGTTTTCCTTTACTTGGCCTCTTTGCATTTTGCTCTGTTTCTTGGATGGTGCTGGGTTCCTCTGTCAGCTCAATCTATTTGACAGCTGTTTCAGCACTGCATTTCCAGGCTGTTGGCTTCTTTGTTTTTGTTGATACTATGGTAATTGTATCTTAAAGGGTTTGTTAATATATTTTCTCTTTTATGTACTAGTTTTCAAGTAGGATCTGAGTATCATAGTTGTTCCCTCTGTTTCTGAACGCTTTTTGAGTGGTCAGAAATGGTACTTGAGCTTTAAAGTGCTTGTGAATGTTCATCATGGGTCGTTCATAACTTACGCTGATCTTGGAAAGAGGTATGCATTTAGAAAGAAAAAGTATGGAAGAACAACACATTCAAAACTAGATATATATGAAAACTGTTATCAACTATTTAAAGACCTTAAAATGATGATACTCATGCATGCGTCAGTGCAATTTATGAAATGGCATTTCCTGAGCTGAGAAACATTCTGTGAAACATTCACATTCACTTAACTTTGTAGAAGTGACTGTATAATGAGTTCATCCCTGGCTAAAAACCAGCAAAAGTTGGTCAATTTGATACCAATGCTCAAAAGACTCTTAAAGGGAGAGGTCAACTATTCTTAAGTAATGAAGCACTGCTATCATTTTACTTGTATGCTACAGTTGTACAACAATTGTTGAAACCTTTTGTAAACATAAAAATGCGCATAATAAAGTTGTTATCTGTCAATTCCTGTAACATTTTTTAATTTTTTCCTTCTTTGCTGCTAATCAGATTTGGGCTAAGACGCAATAGATCATTCATGAATATATTGTTGCAGGCTGATACCCAGTATCTAGATTAATCGGTTAGATTTACAAGGCAAATGCTACAATGTAAAATTTGGAGATAGACACACCCACTAGTGTTCAATAAAATCAGAAATAAACTATATTTTACATAGTTTCTTAATCTGATTTAAATTTGACAGTACCAACTAGATGTTCAAGATCTAAGTAAAACTGTGGCTGGGCTGAAGTCAGTAAAAAAGTAATTGATAATTATGTAAACATTGTAACTTAGAAACTGGATTTTAAAAATCAGATTGAATATACTCTGAAGAAATGTTTAATGAGTCTGATTTCCATTAGTAATATATATTGATATATCTTCAGCTGAAAGGGCAGGCTGTACACCTGAGTAAATACTGATAATTATTGATAAGGAAGCAGTATCGGGGCATCCTTCAAAATTGCATTGTACAAGTGTTTTTTGGATAAGATTCTAGACAAATTAACTTGATGTTTTTATTTAGTGGTAGGAAGACTATTTTTGTCAAAAACTAAATAACTTGTGATGAGTATTGTATAAAGGTAATAGAATATATCATTTGATAAAAGCATTCTGTTTGAGCATAGCTTATTTTGCAACTTCTACCTATGTCATTTTGCACAACATTAAAAAACATACAAATCAGTTCATGTTCACTGCTTGCTATGAAACAAGGACGTACCAAGGGCTTTCTGGTAATTGTATTACCTTAATGGATTTCAAGTTGCATAACAGAAAATTGATAAAAATTACCTCAATCAATGGTTATTTTTCAAAAGCTTAACATACATATTCAATTTCCAACCTGGAAAATATTTTCCTGTTTTTATTAATTATTGTAACACAGTTGAAAGGGTCTGTACAAATGCAAAGATAGTCGTCTGCTTTCATACTCTCTTTTTTTTTTTCTTTTTTTTTTTTTTTTCAGTTTTCCTATTCCAAGTATATATATCTCCTAAGGTAATACCTCTGGTCTGAAGAATTATTATTCCTGTTCATTTAATGATGTGATAAACACAGCTTAAAAATATTTTGGTGCCACAGAATCTGTTGTGAATGAGACATCTGTAGTCACAAATTTATTTGATACATATACTTCTTAAAATCAAAACCAGATGTGCAGATGTGTTGACTCTATAGTGATATGCTAATAACTGCTGCAGAGATTTTTAGATACTCACTAGCTAGTTTCAAGGCAGGTTTATATTGAGCATGTCTGGAATTAATTTAGAGCCCTTCAGGCCCATCACTGAATCCTTCCATGGACCAGGCTTAGAAGCCAAGGGTTGCGCCAAGTACTCTGGATTTAGAATTATCCTTACATCAATGGAATTTGTTCGTAATTTAAGCGTGTATGATGCATTGTCTGAGCTCAGTGATCTGTCAGAATGATTGCAGACAATGGACGTTACACTGCCAGAAGCTCTCTCGCATTTGTTGACAGGCTTAGATTTCTGCTTGCATTGTTGTTGGTTTAGGAGTATATGCAATAAAGAGGGCAGTGCCAATTAAAATTTGTACTATGAAAACAGGGATATGCATGAGAGCAAAGCTGTTAAAACCCATGTAGCAAAATTAGGAGCTTGGCAAACAGTAAAAGAAAAAAGGCTGATGACAGCAGGACATTTTAAGACTAAAGCTTACTTGCGCATCTATTTTTTCCTGTGTATTAGTTCTGTATAGTAGTCTTTCCTAACCAAAAACTGAATCCATGCTAAGAATGGGCTGAGTCACTTTTGAAAAGTGTGGTCCACAAATACCAGAATTGTTGCCTAAACAATTGCTGACTATTACAATAAGCTTAACACTCCCATAGAACTTGAAAATGCCAGTAAGTGTCACAGAAATCCTTAATGTCTTGCCAGGAATAGTAAGTCATTCTTAGGGTCTTCTTTCTCTCTTTCCTTTTTTTTTTTTTTTTTTTTTTTTGTTAGCCTCTGGTGAATTTATTGCTGTATGTGACTGTATTCCATTTTTCAAGAAGAAACTTCTGGCAAAATAGGTTGGACAAAACCAGACTGTGAACATTTTATTGTGTGATCTGCATGTAAGTACTCATTTTAAAATATTTATGAAATATATATGCATATCTAAGAAGGTAGTACTTTGTCTAGTCATTAATTTACTATGACAATAATGTCTGTTGTAAGGAAATGGGTTCCATTAGTGGTCTCGTGGATTATAAAGGCTTTATCTCTGCATCACTCTATCTGTGATTTCCAACCCTTACTGACAATTATACTTAATTCTCTCATAGGTAGAAATTTTGAAAAATTTTATCATTAATATAATTGATATAGTATTCATTCATAAAGTTGTGTATAATTCACAGATGTCTCTCTCAAATGTTATATATCCACTGCTAAGTGTTTCATGACACTTTGGTTTTGATTCAGTTATAGTCAAAAATAATTCCAACAATATGAATCAACAGTAACAATTCATATATTTAAAGCAGTTTATGCAGCTATATGCTGCATAAATTCACACTGAAATTCATCTTCTATCCTCAGAACCTTAAAATAATAACTGCCATTTTTTTATAAAAAGAAAAAACTGAACAGATTTTCATAAACTCCAATAATATATTTCAAAATACTCCCATAAGTTCTGATAATAATTCTTAAGTTACCATTTGATGACTCAGACAGCCCTATGTACACTGTTTAAATCAGAACTTCTAGATTAGTGACCAATGTACAGCTCAAAATAGATTTTTCTTGTAGAATTAGTCTAATACAGAAACCCTTCCTCCTTCAGAACAAAGAAATAAATTTCAGGTCCAATAAATAACTGACAGTGAGATCCATGTGAATTTCTCTCTAAAAGTATTTTTTTCGATTCAAACAAGAACTTGCAAATAAAAACTGTTTCCATGACCAGGATATGGTACAACAGTTCTATTGTGTTGAACCTTGAGCCCCTTGTTTGTTCCAGAATCGGACAAAAAGAACCAGACTCATCACTGCAGTTCTTTTTCCACAGAGGTTATTTTAGCCCGCTTTCAGCACTGCCTAGTCTCTCTCAGCCAGCTTTGATGAACAAACACTGTTAGATGCCCTGAAGGCCTGTCCTCAAAAAGGCAATGTCAGTTCACAAAAGCTATGGATTTTAAAAATTTAGGAATAGACTTTAAAAAATTGTGTAGTTAACATTTTTCATAACAAAATATTCCAGTTTTAAATTAAAAAATGTTTAAAAATGCCTTTGGCAGTGTGAATGCAAAGCTGTCGTAGAGAAAGAAATGTCTGCATCTCTACTGAGAACTTGGTATCATTTATAAAGACACGTTGCTTTTTTCTATTTACAGTCCTAAATACAAAACAGTATTTTTTTTCCTTTGTGACCACTTCTGAGATGATCTTTAAATGATTCTAAAGACATACATGCACATATATAGCACTTGTCAGATTTTTGCCCTGGGTCGTAACCCAGTTGGTGAAAATGTCATCAAAATATGACCAGTGTTGTAGCAGAATGCTTACAATTAAGTAGACTTTTTGCCTTATAAAATATCTATTAATGAATTAGACCCTGCATTAAATTAAAATATGGACTGTTCATATTGTTGAGAGAGAGAAGGCAGTTCTCAAAAAAACTTAGTCAAAATATTCAGGCCTGAATGTTTCATGACAATACCCAATTTAATCTAATACTAACTATGTCAGTCTGGAATGAGGGTGTTTGGGCCATCATTTAAACCCAGATCTATTTTAAAGATTAAGATCCAGGTTTGTGGCATGAAAATCAAATGACTTGAGAAGTGTAAGAGGCACCGAATGTGAAGTGACTATCAACCAAGATGACTTGAGACTAACTTAGGTGAAAATGTAGTCCAACTAAATACAGCATGTCAAACGGAAAGGTCTTCTGAAACAAATGTGATTCCCATTTCCCTACAGTATTTGTAAACTACAGTGGACAAGATGACATGCTTTTGGTGGTTTGTTGTGTTTTATTTCTTTTAATAGGGGAAGGAGGAACACCACTGTTTTAAGGTTGCTCTGTAACAGTCTCATACTCTGTTCCAGAAGAAGGTATCTACCGCCTCTCACACTGGCCTAAATGATTGATCACCAAATGGACATAAAATACAAAGAAGGGAGCTAACTGTACGAATTATATTCTTTCTGTCTCAGGATTTTGCTGTCTTTAGTTTTTTAGTGTCCCACATTTCTTTTAAATAGGGATGGCATTGCTATAAAACCTTTAAAACCTTTGAGAGTTACTTGCCTAATGCAGCTCACGTTTTTGTTACTACCTGTTCTTGCCTACGCTACCTGCTCTGGGAGCCATCTCACTTCTGCTTGGCTGGTGAGCTTTACTTCATCCTTCCTCTTCAGCACAACCGGTACCTTCAAGTCTCCTGAGGCTAATACTGACTAATTTCCCCCAATAGTAATAGTCATAATATTGGAGACACTGCCTTCATTCAGTCTTCTACTCTTACTCTGGCACAACATGTTTTTTTCTTTTGCTATCTGTGGTGCCTGAGTGGCATAAAACACACAGTCCCTGGGAGAGCTACCACAGACTGCAGTGGAGCCAATCTTTTACCAAAAACCCGCCACAGAACTACAGGAATGTAGTGCACAGCAACACAGTGGTTAACATGGATTGATGGTGCGTAGCATCCCAATGGGTGACTGAGTGGAATGTTGATTCCTCTAGTGAATCAGCAAAAGAGGAGATATAATGGCCTTGCCTTTTAGTTGTGTATTAATCTCTGCAGAGCAATGCCTGCCATCGCTCAGATGTCAGATGCTGTTTATAACTACGCTGGAAGCATAACAGGACAAAATAGTATCATTAATTTTTCTTGAGACTGTATATGCATGGTTTATGTTAGCTATTTTTTCACTACTGCACTTAGTTCCAACATTGCATCAGCAGTATTGTAAGGTGGCTTGAAAAGTTGTTTTGTCTGTGAATTTGTCCAGTTGCTCTCTCAATACACGACTGAAATACCACAACATGTTCAGGTGCAAAGGTTTTCACAGCACGGGTATGACATATCTCAGGAAGTACCACCTTGTCTTTGCTCGAACCCGCTGCTTTTAATGACATCCAGTGCCAGTGCTAGAGGACAGAGAGAAGCATCATCTCTGTTCAGCATCTCTGTGCCAGTTACGACGACGTGTTCATCACCTTTCTTTGTTGTTCTCCAGACTGAGGACTTCTACTCATTACTGTCATTCTTTATGTGAAGCTATTCCATAATTTGAATCATTCTTTCCAATTTTCCCAGTGCTTTCAGTACTGCCTCATCATTTTAAGGTGGGAAACAAGAATCACAACCAGTATTCAAGGCTGAACGGTGTCAGAGGCAGTATGGATTTATACAGTGGCATGGTAATGCTTTGCATTTTGTTCTCCATCCTAATAATCCCTAACACTTAATTTGACCATTTCTGAGCTTTGAACATGTTTTCATAGAGCTATAAATTGTGTATTCATTTCTCTGAAGTGATCCTGATTACCAGGTTGCCAACTCTGAAACTAGAGGTGAGAAAATACTACTTTCTCCTAACATAGATGTTTTATAAATAGATTCTTTGAATGAGGATAGTATTAGTTTTACTTTTCCATCCTGTAGTCTTTTATATTGTGATTCCTTGATGTGATATACTGTTTGCTGCTTGTCATTTACTTTTTTTCTCTACAAATAAATTTGTATTTCTTTAATCCTCTTTTTCTGTTAATTCAAACCTGTTACATGCCTGTGCAAGCATAACTTAATACTGGTGTTAGGACCAAAGAAAACATTTGATGCACTTCCCTACCGCTTTCAGCATTATAAAATGAATACCTGTAGTATGGTTAATTGGGATAGTTTTGTAGATGTTTAATAATGGATCAGATGCAGCAGTGGCAAAGTCAATGTAAAGTTACGCCCCCCACATTGCCTCATCAAGGAGTCTCTTACCACGGCTTGGAGAAAAGAGCAGCAGTTTTCTGACCATCTTGGTCACTCAGCACTTTTTTTTCTGCTGTGTCTATCAACTGCATCTGTGTTGCCATAGCCTTTTGTCATGTGGATTTTTATCTCCTATGAAGCTGCCTAAAACTATCAGATCATTTGGTGCAGGCCAGCGTGCCACCATTAAGTATAGCAAGGGTGACATTTTCTCGGGTGCAGAGGTCAACATAAGGCTGATACATCACTTAATTTTTACTGAAACTCTCATGGAAGGCCTTCATGCAAATTTTCTAAGAAGTTTGGATGACTGTCAAAGCATTAACCATTAATTTCAGTAATGGCATATTTGTGCAAAGTAAGAGTTAGGTTGATGGTTGGACTAGATTATCTTAAAGGTCCCTTCCAACCTAGACAACTCTCTGATTCTATGCTTTCTTTCTGATTTGATGCTTTTATCTGAAAAAGAGCTATTTGATTTTGCCTTGTTCTTTCCTTTCTCTCATTTGGTATTTAACTATTATACGCTCCATTCAAATACATCAGCGGGGAATAGGTTGGGTGCTTTTTCACACCAACACACTGAGGTATCATTAGAAATACATGATGAACCCACTGGCTTTAGCCCTGCCTATAGAGGGCTGACACTGAGCCTGAAGGGCAAGCAGGAGCGTTCAGAAGGAAGTCAATGACTTCCTTCCACTGTGAGCATTTCCCCTTTCTAGAGATTATTCCTGCCTCTGACATCCTCTTGTGCTGCTGCCTCGGGAATACGGTAACAGTTGTGCTGCCTGGAGCACTGGAAAGCAGTGGGAACGCCATTCCGTGCCACCCTTCCTCCTGTCACATGAGCTGAAGCATAAAGAAGCTTTAGAATAAATTTTTAGTAACTGCACATCTGGATAGTTTGGTTTTGAATTTATTTTCCTGCCCATGTAATAAAGGAAAAAAGATTACTCAGTAAAACCCTTCAAGTTGTTATTTAATAAACCTGTGCAACAGTTCGTATGGCTTCCGAAAGTTCTTAATTTATATTTTACTATTTTTCTACGTGAACTTTTACAAATTCTGCCTTTTTATCACTAAACTTGTGGTTCGTAACATTACTTGCTTTATATATACAGAACAATAGAGACTCTTGGCATAGTTTAGCGTTCTATTAAAACTAATACTCTTTTGCCAAAGCAGAGGAAATAACTGTCTATTGTTCTGTTCCTGTAGGTGGAGTAAACGGATCTTTAGGGAGTCCCTTATTGCTGTGGGAAGTTATTACGGAACGGCTTTATAGCAGAGACTACAGGAATATCTACGGAAAGTTCAGCGAAACTTGAAAGCTGTTTGGCTCACTTAATAAAATGTTTATATATCCTGTTTCAGTGCACACCAAACAATGTTGAAGAGAGGAAGTAATTTCAATCAAATGAATTTTTATTAATCACTGAGCTTAAAAATAACAAAACAAGTTAGATAATTTAAATCAGCCTGTTTAGATTTGTAGATGTTTTTTTTTCTTGGACAACACTCTCCAGGATAAAAAGAGAAAATTCTGTAGCACTGAGAGAGGTGTATCATTGGTCCTGCAATAATCAAAAGTTACTAAAATACTAGTTTGACTTTAATGACTGTGACATCAGCAGCTGGATACTTGTTTGAAAAATTAATATGTATTAATGCAGTATTAACTCATTCGCTTTTGTCTTAATGCCTGAGTCAGGCAATCCTATAAAGGAGTTCTCACAGTAATTTTTAACTAATTTTTAGTTACATCTATATAAAAATATTGTACATTGTCCAAAATAAGAGCTCCAGTAAGCAATTCGTTTTTGTTAAGCACTTCTAGTTTTTTGTCTTTGAGAACAAAAAGACCCATTCAGAAATTTAATCATGTTATAGCTGTAATTAAGACACTGATATTTTTCTAATATAATTCAAAATAGTGCTTCTCATTTAGCTTTATATAATTTCAGAGACTTCCTGTGTTCTTTTTTTTTCCAAAACAGAAATGTAAGAGGATTTCCAGTCTCCTACATCATGATTAAACAGTGGCTGTTGTTTCATTTCTACCAAATTGTCTTCATTTGTTTTTTGGGTTTGTTGTTGTTGTTTTTTTTTTTTTTTTTTTTTTTTTTTTTTTTTTTTTTTTTTTAACCCTGAACTGTTTAAGCTTATAAGCTTTGTAAGCCTGGTGAAGCCAGGTAAGCCTATGAAAACTTAACTGCAGTTTTGAGAAGCATACCACTTCATAAATGGCATGCTTGTGATAAAGGGGCAACAACTGAAACTCAGCTTTAAAAACCTTCTAGTGGTTTCAGAACAGGTAGGATTGGGCTCTGTGGCCTCCTTGAGGCAGGTCCCATTGGTACCCTCGCTGTCTCCCAAGGCTGGTGTGGCACGTGTACATGCCACAGAGAGCCCTTTCTCTAACAGCAACGGAGTTCACCTGGGAGCGGAAGAAGTGAGGGGGAAACGAGTGCAAAACTCATGGTTCATGGTATCTTTCCTGGTGCTTGTGGGCAACTGTGCTCAAAATCACGATTCACAGAACAAATTCTCAAAGCTGTTTTAGCGGCAGCTTTTGTTAAATTAGCGGTGGTGGGGGTTTCTTTTAATAATTTTTTAAAGAGTAATTGCAATTTATCCATCTGTACTCCTCTCCGTAGCCAAGGTTTTCACGTAAGGTAAACCACACTTGTAACAGTGGCTGTAACAGTTATTTGCTCTTCATATCCTGGGAATATAAACAGGGGATTTTCTCAAAGTACAAAAAGACAATTAAAAGCACATGCAAGCTGCTTTACGTCAGTGCCTTCATCTTCAACGGTTTTAAAATTGCTACAGCTTTTTCACACCCAGTAAAATGGCTATGGTTGATTTCTAGTAAGAAAATAAAATATATTCAAATTACTGAATGGAAGTTTTCCTCAAGTAACGCATGCAAGAACCTCAATGTTAAGAGCCACACCGCATTATCTCGAATAAGAGAACTACTGAGCTGTAAAAAAAACACAGGCAGGGAAAGAAGGCTGAAGGAAGCCATTCAGGACCTTTCGCACCGAGAAGCTGCCAGGGTTTTGTATAATGGAAGGGAATACATTCCGGAAAGCTCGCCGGAGCTCCCAGCGGGCTACCCGCCGCTAAGGCAGACCCGGCCCGTTAACACCAACTGCCGCCCAGCGGCCGCGGAGGCATCGCGCATGCGCCGGCGGGGCGGGACCAGCGCTGCGTCGCCGGCTCCAGGGGCGGGGCGAGCCGAGCCGGCGTGGGCTCAATCGATTACTCGACGTACGACTACTGCTGCTTGACCGCTGCTAGTCCAGAGCGATCGACTATCGGAGCCGTTCCCCCTCCTCTCGCTGTCCCGGAGCCCGCGCCGCTGTCGGGGGAAGGAGGATGGTGAGGGGCGGTCGGGCTGGGGCTGGGCGTCCCCGCGCCCTTTGCCCGGACTGCCGAGAGAGCGCGGGGGGAACGGGGAGGGCGAGAAGGAGGGAGCGGGACCGTGAGTAAGCAGTTCCCGGGCCATGCGGGGCCGGGCTCCGACCTGGGCCTCGCTGCCGGGGCCCGGGGCTTCCCGGGGATAGGGAAGGCCGCGCTCCGCTCGGCGGGGCCCGGGAATGAAGGGGGGCGCAGCGGCCCGGCGTGACGGTGCAGAGAGGTGGGTCACGGCTGCCCGGCTGCCCCCCTAAAGAACACGACCAGAATTTCATTTAGGAATGGTCTTTCTGCCTGCTCGTTAGTTATACTGATGGGTTTTACTTTGTTCATTCTAGTTTCGCAACCAGTATGACAACGATGTCACAGTTTGGAGCCCACAGGTAAAATTTTTCTATGCTTGCTAACTGGGTTTTCACTTTTTGGTTTTCCTTCTCTCTTTCAGCAGTGGTGTCACAATGGTGTAGGTTGTATTCAGGTGCTTAAGGCTTACTGCAGTCTGCGCCCTCGTTTTGCAGGCGGTGTATTTCTAGAAAGCCATTAGCACATCTTCTGGTGTGTGAACCCAAGAGATGCTTGGGTGGGCCCCGGTACCTCGAAATCCTTCAGGCAGTTTTCTGAATGTACCTATGAGGTGGAAAGTAGATGCTGTCAACACTGGGGGTTGGACTAGGTGATCTTTAAAGGTCCCTTCCAACCCAAACCATTCTATGATTCTTTGAAGGGTTTGTAGACCTAGAATGAAGCATTGGTAAGGAAGGTATCAAAAAGCATGAAATTGAGCTTAAATCTCCTTAATGTTAGGCTACTGCTAGGTTATTCTCTCTCTCATTCACTAGCTGATATTCAAAAGGAACTATATAATTTACAATTGGGAAGAACTTTTTTCTTTTTGTTTTATTAAGAGCTTTACTGTATACAAGTTGTACAGAACCAAATTAAATTATTAAAAGTTAGTATTTAGTGCTTCAGTAAGAATATGCTCAATTATCCAACTATGTCATAACAGCACCTATTGCTCCTTTTGCACATACAATTTTTACTGTCTTGTAAGCCCCTGTTTGAATGTCTGTACCTATATGGTAATCTGAGATGCTGATTTTTGTAGTGTGAGTTCATTGATCATAATTTTCTAAATTGAAATCATTACAAATATTGCTGTTGGATAAATTATATGTATAATGCTTATAACATTGAGAGCTAGAATAGGACAGTGATTAAATACCGCATCATTTTGTAATGCAGTTTGCATTGTGCTTCAGTTATGAAGTCTGTGCAGCAGTGTGTTTCGAGTTTCCCATGGTGTTGAATATTAGGGAAGCTTCATGCAATCTGTACTTAAGATTATATTGAGATTTGCACTTGCATTTGAAATTTTATTACCTCTGAATCAGTTTCATGTTGCGTATTGCTAATAATGCTGAGTGTTCTAAAATGTTGTGTCGACTTCAAAACAAATATTCTAGAATTTGAGAAGCAAGTGTCAGTTCAGGTGTTTAATATTGCCTCTTCTCGCAGTATAGACATTTTAAGTTAGGACACTTATGACAAATCAGAGCCTTGAAAATTGTCTTGTTTTTAGAGTTAGCAAAACTAGAGATTTATTTTAAATGCAAATAGAAATGCTATGAGTGTAAAGTTAATATAGCATTAGTTTATAGGTTTGTATTACTACTGAAAATCTTCATCCCGTAGTAGTATTGTTTAAAAGATAAGTTTTTCGACATGCAGTATAACAGAGCAAGATTCGTAATTTCTACCAAATTTGAATGTTATTTAGTCAATACAGAATAGCTGTAGACAGCTTTGAACTGTTTTCATCCTTCTTAATGACTGTGCTTCTCTGACAGATTCCATATCAGGAACTTTAATTTGCAATTTTTTAATCTGTTGCATCAAGAGTTGCTTTAAGAACTATAACATTCTCTTCAGACTTAGTAAATATTGTGAAGTCATCAACGACACTAATTTCTGCCTTTTTAAATAGCTTGCCTTAAAATATGAATAGTGTTGGTTTTATAAATCAACAATAGTGATGATTTTATAAAAAGACATCTAAAATTGCCACTCTGCTGCAATTACTGCTCCATACATTCCTGTAGGTGAGGCAGTGATATGATGCTATAATAATTCCTGGCATTGTTAATACAGGAAGAAAGAGTAATAATATTTTATTGGGGGATGTTTTCAAATACTGTTGTAAAGGAAGGGCAACACAAGATTAAAGGCTAGAAGGGGTTTCATGCTTTTACAGCCTTCCAGGTCATTCATGAAAATTGGTAAATTCGTTGGCCAGATCACAGTGATTCCATAATGCTCTTGGGCAGGGAATGTCCTACGTTATTGAAATTCAATTTAGAACTTAGTGGAAGAAATGAAGTATTAGGGTATTTTAAGCATTTAGTGAACCTCTAGACAAATAAAATCAAAACCCTTTAAAAAAAAAAAAGTAACAACGCTTTAAGAACAGGGGAACTAATAGAAGGTGATTTCCTGTGGATTATCCCCATTACATTCCACTGTAATAGCTACTACATCCCACTACATCACAACTAGTAGGAGGCAACTGTGTGCTGCAGTTATTAATTCTTGTACTTGCACAGTAGCAGTGAACCAGTTCGCTATTTGGCATAGGCTGCTCAGCTGGAGTGCAGAAAGTTACCTACTTTGCCCTCAGTGATTGCAATAAAAGGATGTTGTCTGATTTTCCTGCAAAACTCATGATTGCCTTTGCAGAATTTGTGAGGACTGAATTGTGTTTGAGACCTCTACTCCTCTTTCAGACTTCACTGCAGTTGACTAATAACTTGTTCAGAAGTTATTGGGGAATGGATGCTGAGACACAACAATTGCATAAGACTCATTTCTTCAGGAAACTCGATTAAAAGTTACGCGTCCAACCTCAGTTGGAAGTTCCATCTTTGAATCGCCTTGTGTCTAATAGTGATTCATCTGAAGACAGTGACAAAAGTCTTGCAATTCTAATAATGTCATGAATATTCACTTTTTCTTTTAGCTTTCCTTTTCCTTTAGATGTAGTAGTGAGTAGCTTTGAGATGGCCAGGTGGTGAGGCATTTACAGAAGATAATTGAGGAAGTTTATTGATTGTAGGCTTAAACTGTGTTAAGTAGTCAGTGTACCTGTTGGAGTGAGGGAATCGAAGGTCTGAAAATCAAGAACCATTGAAAATTGATACAGAGGATTAATTTTAGAATTACTAACTTTTTTTTTTTTTCTGTAGGGCCGAATTCATCAAATAGAATATGCCATGGAAGCTGTGAAACAAGGTTCAGCTACTGTGGGGCTGAAATCAAAAACGCATGCTGTTCTGGTTGCTCTAAAGGTAACTTCAAGACAGTGCTTTTGGGACAATAATATTAGTAGAAAAGCCTTGGTTTGGCAAATTAGTTTTGCACAATTTGAAGTTTGACATGTGATGTAAACATAATCATGGTTTCCTGTTGCCTGAGTACCGGTATAGAACTAGAAATACTTTCAGTACCTGTGAAAAGCAGATTTGCACAAAATGGTGAAGGAAATGAGTGATTTTCCCATTAAAAGTTGTGTTCCTCTCTTTTTTTTTTTTTTTCTTTCTTTCCTCTTGTAGTTATTAAGTAGTAAAACTATTTTTTTCTGACTGTCTCTTGCTGAAGTGGAGTTAGATTTTTCTTGCTTTCTGTTGCAAGTTTATAATTTTCAAATTTTTTTTTTGTATTGTTTCATGATCATATTCAGTTCTTGCTGTAAATGTTAGCAGATTTCTCCACAGTGCTTGGCAAACTGTTCAGTCTACCACATGGTTTTCTTCTTTTATGCATAGAGAGCACAGTCTGAGCTGGCAGCTCATCAGAAAAAAATCCTGTACGTTGACAACCATATTGGTATCTCAATTGCTGGACTTACTGCTGATGCAAGACTCTTGTGGTGAGTATCTGGGTTGTTGACATACAGGGTTCTGCAATAATGAGGGAAAGTTCAGTTGTAGACTATTGCAAATGAGATTTTATGATCAGCTAAGGATTAGTCTTGAGTTACGGCTCTGTTGTGCTATGCCAAAGACCTCGGCATGAAATTCTGGCAGATTTCTAACTAGTCGTCAGAAACCTCATTTGTTTTGCCCAGAATTTTGCTCTTTGGTTTTGTTACTAGTAAGACAGTCCTGTCTGGCTTCCTCAGTGTGATGGGGTTTCCACACATACCAAAGTCTGAGAAAGTGCATCACTTATTTCCATTTAGCAGCTGCTTCTGTGTACACACAGTGAAGAAAGTTATTAAAAATGTACACTGCTATGTGTCAGCATCAGAGGGGCTTGCTTTTTACCTGTTGGCCACATAGTTTTGTCACATGAGGTAAATGTACACAAAAGGAGTATTCCTCAGTTTGATAGGGAATGTTACCATTTAACTATTTTTTCCCCAGATGATCTGTCTGTTGCATGCATGAACTCCTACCTTCTTTGATTTGTATGGCTGAAATACTATAATACTCTTTCGAACCTGTGGTCAGCTTTCTAAATAACAATTATAGGTCATGATAAAATGTAATGCCTTTGACCCTTTTGCTCAACAAGCAGAGCTGAATCAAAAATATGCTTACCATAACAGACAAGTATTGTGACAAAAGCTCATTGTGACTTTCATCTGTGTATTTGATTGGGGTTTTTTCCCTTCTCTCTTTTTTTTTTTTTCTTTTCTTTTTTCCTCCTAGCAATTTCATGCGTCAGGAGTGTCTGGATTCTAGATTTGTGTTTGACAGACCTCTTCCAGTTTCTCGCCTAGTGTCACTAATTGGAAGCAGTATCCTTTATTTTTTTATACTTGTAACAGTTCTGTAGCTTTTTAATTGTTCGTAAAATGATTTTCGTATATCACAGCTGGAAAGTCGTATTAAATTTTAAAAGTTAATTCAAAGTTAATATTTCTTTATTCTCATCACTTGAAAATTTGAAAATTCTTCCTGAGAATATCCTATAATGTGCATGGAACCGGTAGAGAACCAATAAAGTGCTGTGCAACACTGAACATAGCACTGTTTTTCTGTTACGCAGCCCCATGCCTTTGGAGGTGGGAGAGGAAAGATGAGTGCAGTCTTCAGAATATGATTGTTTACTGGATTGCAGTCGCTCACTCAGGTTTTTTTTGGGTTTTTTTTTTGTGGCACCTTCTGTCTCTGCCTGGAACACAGCGTAAGCCTTGCATTGTCAGATGCCTAGAAAAAGTTCAAAGCAATAAGAAATAATATGAGACTGTGCAGCGCTGTATTATGTGGTTGAACGCACCACCCAGTTATTTCAGGAAAGCTAATTGTTACGTTTTCTTTTGGTGAAAAAGAAGTTGGTATCCCAATTAAGTCGTGAGATTTATTTCTTTTTAGCGTAATCTTCACTCCCGTAAAAAGGTTTGCAAAGACTTTATAATGATTTTGGTGCATCTCTGTTTGGCTTAGGAAAATTAACATTGTTATTTTGAGCTTGTTTCCTTAGTTTACTTCAGAAACCCAGATACCAACACAGCGTTACGGCAGGAGACCATATGGTGTAGGACTGCTCATTGCAGGTTATGATGTAAGTAAGCTGCACCTAGTTACTATTGATCTAAAAGAAAATGTACTTAATGCAATTTTATACAGCAGATAGACATTAAGAGGGGAAGATGGAAAGCAGACTCATAAAAATTCTCTGAATATGGAAGTAATTTTCTGTATCTTATCCTAAACCATAGCTTTTTAAAGTGTTAATTAATAGCTAATGCTACTTAGGCTTATGAGGTGTACATTTGCAAAAATGAAAACCTAATTACTTTAAGGTGCAAAATGAATTACTGCAAAAATCAGATTTGTGTTTTAAGGGATCAAAATGTTGACCCCATGATGACAGTAATTATTTTACTATTGATTATGGCTCTTTACAAAATATAACTTTAAATAACTTTTATAAAAAAACATATGTGGAAATCGTCACTGGCCTCTCTCTTACTTGTTTAGCAACAGCAGTTTGCTTAATGCAGCACGTGCAGAATCTCTGCCCTCAGGATTTTTGACATGAGGAAAACTGAAGGAAACTGTGTCTTGCCTGAAATCTTGTGTGGCATGGTTAAGTCTACAGCAAGTATTTTTACTTTCATGCAGATAAGACAAAAGTGTGTAAAATATCTACTGCAAGCGATGAAGTAGGAAGCCTCCGTAAGCACGGTACAGTTTATGGAACAGACAGAAATATTTTTCCTGCCAGCTATCCTGTCCACATGAAAACTAGATTTTAATGAATGAAGTGTAAAGAAAGTGGAATTTTTTTTGTTGGTTATAACTTTTCTTTTTTTTATGGTAGTTTGGAAGGAATTATATAAGAACAGTAATATGATAAGCAATGTAAAATATATATATGTGCATACATATAAACTGTGATGTACCATAAAGCAAAACTGTTTTAGGAAATACTGTGTTCCAGCAGCAGACTTTATATGAATTTATACATTTGATTTACATTCTGTGGGTCTTTTTCTCTCTTTGTAGGATATGGGTCCTCACATCTTCCAGACTTGTCCCTCTGCAAACTATTTTGACTGCAAAGCAATGTCCATTGGTGCTCGTTCACAGTCAGCCCGAACTTATTTGGAGAGACACATGGCTGAATTTATTGACTGTGAGTAAGGAAACCTTGTCTATTTAATGGTACTTGACAATTAAGCCGCTTTTTCTCTGCTATTGTTCTGTTCTTTTGCATTTAGTAAATAGATAAATTTTGGGAGCCAGGTTTGGCATAAGTGTCAACCTGCAGGAAGACAAAATTGTAGAGAAGAGGTTACAAATCTTCATGTCTGGCATCTGGATGCTTATTACATCTAATGAAAAGAGCAGTTGTGCTCAGAGGAAAAAAATTAGAAGGCCTCTGTCTTGTTTAACCCAGAGAAAGAACAATTCTTTCTGTATCAGAGTAGGGGTAGTAAGTCAGGGCAAGTATTTAGGTGGTGCATTTAAAATTATGGATTAATTTTTATATGAAAAGGTGATGAGGAGGGTACTGAATAGCTGGTTGGGGAGAAAATAGTGTGGTTACCACTGCACACGAGGCAAGGCAGGTGCCACAATCAGATGCATTTTACCTGTCAAATGTAGGGGTGGCACGGTTTCTCAAGGTACTCCTTAATAACCGGCTCGGTGATCAGCACCAGACAAACCAAAGGAGAGGATTTCTGGAAGTCAAGCTGATTTTCTAGTTGTCAAGTGGAGATGGGAAGAAGAGGAAATGAGTGTCTGGAGATAATACCATACATTTTGTAAATGTCTTTCTGATTTCAAGGTAATCTAAATGAGCTAGTTAAACATGGTCTGCGTGCCCTGAGAGAGACTCTTCCTGCTGAACAAGATCTGACCACCAAGGTAAATACTAGGTTTTCTTAATAAGAAATTGTACTCCTCCTGTTATTAGAAATTACTGTGACAAAATTAATGTGAAATATGAAAGCTGAATACTGACAGATAATATCTTCCTTTCATGTCACCAGTTTATGTACAGTTTTCTTAATTACCTCAGACTTAATTTGCTTAACAAAAATTACACTTTCTCAAAATAAGACATTGTTTCCCTGGTTGCCACATTCTATTTTAAACTTTGATCAGCGTTTGAGATACATTACATACAGCTAGAATCACAGCTTTGCATTGTGAGCACAATCAGTGATTCTCCTGGGAGGTCAGGGAAGGTAATGCACAAACAGCTGATTGAGTATCCAGCATCAAAAAGTTGCAGACACTTCTGGCAAGGAATCGAGGAACTGCTGAACAAGAAAATTCGAAGGATATCCATTCATCGATGTTCTGCTGGTGGCTGATCTGCCCCTTTCCATATTTAATATTTTTTATTCTTAGCCCACCTTGTTTCTTAGAACTCTTAAAATAATGAAAATGTGAAATAAGATTAAAATAAGTGGTTTTGAAAAATTATTCATGTTATTAGAAAACAAAACATTGAAAAAAATTTAAATCCTTGAAGTGTTTTTACTTACAGGATTTCAAAACATAATAGGTTTTGTTGGGAGTAAATCTGCCTCCCTTCCCTTTTCTGGTACAATCCACCAAAGAGGGCGTTTCTCAAAATTTCCGTTTTTCCTTAAGTTGACACAAACAGCACAATGAGTCTATTTATCGTGGGAGGAAACTTCCATTTGTTTCACAGGGGAAAGCTGTGAAGCCACTGAGTTAGTAGCAGAAAAACCCTTCTTACTTCTTTCAAAACTTTGCTTAACAGAATGTTTCCATTGGAATTGTTGGCAAAGACATGGAGTTTACCATCTACGATGATGATGATGTAGCACCATTCCTAGAAGGTCTTGAGGAGAGACCACAGAGAAAGGTATGTGTGTTAGAAAAAAGGGGCCTTGTTAAAAGACACGTGATATGTGACCTATTGCATTTAAGTTCATGACACTTAACACTGTCTGCTATTATCATAGCATTTTAGGGATGTGATTTTAAAATCTGAAGTTACTACATGAAATCCATATAATCTTAGCTGGAGACTGAGATGCTTATTAAATCAATTGATGCTGAATTGGTGACGGCCTTTTCCAAAGTATTCTTTCCTCATCCTCATCTGTGATCAAATCCTAGTTTCCATTGTTTTGCAACAGAAGTGGTTATGTGTGTTTCTCATCCTTGCCCCAAGAACCACTCCTAGTCTCTTAATGCCCAGCTCTCTCCTGCTTCGTGCTTAATTTGGATAACACAAATTTATAAGCTCTTTGCTGACATGAGCTGCATTGATGCAGTCATGATACTCCAGGATAAAACTGAGCTGTCAAGTGTTGTTTTCTGCCCTTGTATAATATATGTCTATTTTTCTCTTTAAGCCTGCTCCACCTGCTGATGAACCTGCAGAAAAGGCAGAGGAGCCCATGGAGCACTAGTTGGTGGATGAGTTCCTCTGTGTTAATGTATGTCTAATTATACAGGAACGTTTATCCATTTGCTGGTAACTTTATCCTTACCTTATATGCGTTTGCTGCCGATACGTTCTGAAGATTACTCTTAATAAAAGAAAGAAACCAAGCCACCTATCCCTAAAAGGTAGACAGGAGGCCATAATTGGGTGTGTTTTCTTTGGCAAGAAAGGTGTAAGCATTTTCTAAATAGTACACAATGATGTTTTTTAATAAAGTGTACTGTCTTTAACTTGTAAAGGCAAGTGGAAATAAATCACTTTCTTGGAATCTGCTGCGGGTTTGGTGGTTTCTTTAATCTGAACAAAGATTCAAATGTTTCTGTTGTATCAAGATGCCATTGTGTATTTGACCATTTACTTGCTGTATATAAATGCGGTGTTCTTGGCAACTGTTGAGCTGAGGGGACTTCAAAATGCCTACAAAACTATGAAATAGTTGTGGAACAAACAGCATGCAGCGTGTTTCCCCACATTGTCTTTGTCCTTGTCTCAAACTCAACTTGGAAAGATGTTTCTGGTTTACGTGCATTCACCAGAAGCATGGTGGGCTGCATAAGCGTGAAGCTGCCAACCAGCTTGTGCTTTGGGTTTGCCTTTTTGAGTTTTTAAACTCTTTTTTAACGCTTTAGTCAACCCTAGCTCATATGGAACCAAAATGAGTCACTTGATGTCTTCAGAGCCAGCAGCCAGCTTGTGGGATAGCGAAGGGCTTTTAGGGAAGCACATAAAATTCCCATTACGCTTCCCCTGAGCTCCGGCGTCTGCGTTGTCCCTGGACAAACAGGCTCACGGGGGCTGTATCCCCCCGCTCTGAGCGAGGGGTGTCCCGTGCCCCTTCGGATCACCATGGAATCTGGGACAAACAGCAACTTCCTGGCAGGGAAGCCCAGTGAGTTGGTGCTTCCTACATCCAAAACGGAGGCGATGCTGCAGTTTAAGCAGTAACAAGTTTGTCACTTTTTTTTTTCTTTTTACAGTGGATCATCCTATTATAATTATTCTCACTAATAAATACGTTGAAAAGGGTAAGAAACAGGTTTTTTGGGTAGGCGCACGTAGGGGTGTGGTACTGCTCAACGTACTTTTAAAAAAAATCACTAAAAAGCGTGTATTTTGTCTCTACTAATAAAGCCTGGTGCTGTTATGTCAGGCCTTAAATAATGTGTTGAATGCAGCTGAATAGTTCAGTCATGAAAATATTAAAAAAAAAATACTAACCTCCGGGCTGTGTGTTTGGTTTTAAGGAGTAGACAAAGCTGCTTTTAATTTTTTTTTT
>VXBJ01001498.1:0-25617 GCA_013400055.1 Nycticryphes semicollaris | reverse complement strand
CATTCCTGATGCTAGAGTACAAGAGGAAAGGATCATTCTGCAGTGTAAGCATCCTCTAATTTGAAGAAGTGTCTTTATTGCAGCAGTAGTTATTGGAATAACAGCTGGTACTGTCAGTGCTGCTGCATAGGGAGAGTTGTAGTGGTAGAAATTTGGTTCTCACCTACAATAGGAACTAACATATGAGCCTTTCACACTTTCCTCCTCCCTCCCTTCTCCCCTCCAGGAGAATTAACATAGAGTCACTTTAAAATATAAATGGAGTCACTTTAAAATGTAAATGTTGTACATACAGAAACATCACGAGGAAAAAACAGAAACCAAGAGTAAATTTAATTTAGCCCTTTGCCATAGTTGCGTATTTTGAGTATTTTGAGACCAAGAATAATTGTGCTACCTACTTTTGGGAACGTAAGAAGCCACAATGTGGAATAATTATTTAAAAATTTTCAGCTAGCATTCATTCCTTGCAGAATGAGATACTAAACTGAGGATTCACAAAGCAAAAGGCATCTCAGTTAAGATACCAGATGTTTCAAAGCAACAGTAGTATTTATTTCACTAGCTACTTCCAGATCATCATTTACTTGCTGATAGATTGATTGCCATCGGGTTTTTTTTATTTTAAAAAGTAAATAAAAAAAATTATGGCAGACTTCAAAAGGAGGCTTTAATGCATTCAACTAAATCTTTTTATAGCACTTATGTTGCACCTTTATATAAAGGTCACAGATGGAGGGAAAACGAAATGTGCCACCTCCCGTGTTAAATGCAGCAGTTCTTGAGACTAGCAAATTGTTTTGTTACCTGAATCTTGTATCCATTTTGGGATTAAACATTTTTTTTCTACAAAGCGTTCAAATGTATCTTCTGTCTGACAGAATATATCCATCACTGTATTGGGACTTATCGGTCTAGCCTTGAAAGCAGTTTTCTTCCATGGATGAGTTTATTTCTAAGTGTCAGTTCATCTGAAAAGCCATATGCCTAGGGTTGTTTTGTGTTTGGGTATGAAGCAGGGGGAAGAAGGTCAGGGAAGGAGGAGCGCATGTGCGAATGTTTGCTTTTCTGTAAGAGAAGGGCATAGGGCAGACTAAATTAATTTATTATATTATTATTTATTTCCAATAAAGGGTGGAGATGGGAGGTAGGTGGAAACTGTCAGAGAAAGTGCATGGAAGAAAAAATATATTAAATAAAGCATCACTAAAATGTGTATAGTTCATGTGCAGAGTATATAATAGTGCTGGAAAGACTGAACCAGGCTTCATATTGAAATTACGTATTTTAAGCTTTTCCCATCCCTTTGTGACCTTTGCTTTTACCATAGTGGTGGCTGGAAGAAGCTTGTCCAGACTTGCAGAACTAATGGCAAGAGCTTCGGTGGTTTCCCCAAAATGGGGGTATCATTGCTTACACAACATCTTCTGCACCCCAGTTGTTACCAAGAAATTACTCTCAATATTAGCTGTACTTTCACCTGCCAAGGAAAGAAATTCATAGTTTTCTTTATTCTGTGCTGAAACATAGTGATTTAGACACCACTAATACAATACCTGCCAGAAACAACAAAAGAGTCTTTAACTTAATATTATTTCCATATATTTAGCCGACTGCTAGGATATATGAGTTTAATTGATGTCTATCTTTTTTTGGATTACGAGTGGTGTGATAGAAGTCACGGTTTGGCACATTACCAGCAGTTACACAATGCGGGGAAATGCCATTTTGTTAAAGCTTAAGCCATTAGGTTGGTCTTTTCTACTGCTGTTCTGTTTTTTAAAAAAATTGTCTTAAGAAAAAATACCTCAGTCTTCTCCAAGTAATGCCTTTTGCGCATATTGTATGTGACACATACCTTCATAGTGTAGCTGTTCATTAAATGCTATTGCACACTAAGTAGACTGAAGTTACTGCTATCAATTTCCTACAAAAATGGACCATTTTGATAACTTTTGATAGTAACCTCCTTGTTCAAGTCTTGTTATGGAATTTAGGATTTTATTTGCTTTTTAAAAAGAACACTTTCTTGGAGAAAGTTGATCTGTAGTTTACAAGTAAAGCTGTTTAAAACTGATCGCTACAACAATGTTGTGCCACAAAAGTCTTTCAAAAGATTTTTTTTTAAATGACACTAGCTATTTTACAGAAACCTTTGAAGGTCTTAAAATAGTATTGTGTTTTTATTAACTACAATTTTGCTCCCTGTGTTCTAGCTTAATACTGTGTTTTCTTTGTATGTTTTTAAAACTGAAGTCACTCTCCTTTCAAACTGATTCAACAATTGCCTCGGTCTGTTATTCAGCCTACAGAACTAATTCTGGCAGTAAGGAGGGAAACAATAAAAAAGAATTGCAAGGGGGAAAAATCCCAACACAATCCACACTTAAAGCTGAAAAGGAGGTGCTAACAGGGACTGGGACTGAGAGTCATCTTTATCCAATTTCTCACATGGCTCCACCTACTAAAGACACTGTTACTTGAAAACATCTAGAACTTATTATAAAATAAAATTTATATCTGGTACTGTCTGTATCATTCAGAGAATGAATCACCATGACATATACAACAGTTTTTCAGTGTTCAAGTAGTCTTAAATTATTGTAGATGAGATTAAGGCCTTCAGATACTGTTCAGTTTAAATAGCTAAAACCGGCTTTTTATTAAACTAAACCTTAAAACTACTCTTGTGAGGGGAAATGGCCCTGGGTTTCAGTGAAGTGCTTTGATTCTTCAGGCTTTCTGTGTGTCTCCAAGCTGTGTCCTGCTGCTCTTGCAATTCAGTGCAGCTGTGAGGAGCACCCATGGATGGTGCTACCCTAACTTCTTTGGTGAGGTGGCATTAACCTGGGATCAGCACAAGGCTTGGGGAGCATCACCTGCAGGAAGAGCTCTGCATTGGCAGCAAGTGTTATACATCCAGTACTTTAAGCTCTAGAAGAGTTTAACTTATTTTATAACAGTACTTCTTTGTCGCCTGTTTCACTAATAATCGGAAATAGCAATGACATCATCAAAATATTAATGAGGCTTTCTTGTTATCTGGTTGTTATATGATGACAGTAAAATGATGCTTCTAATCACGATTTATAGGTGCTTCAGTGGTTGCAGCAGAAGTGCAAGTTTTACCATTTATTGACTTCATAAAGAGAGCCCATAAAAGATTAAGATCAACTTTGTCAAAGGCTTTCTTAATTTTCAGAGGTGCCATAGATGCACATGGTCTGATTTTATCGCAGTCCCATGTGTACCATTTGCCCAAAAATCTGGGCTAAAAAAGACTGAGAGACAGGGTCTGGTTACTTCTTGATATTCTCTTGGAAGGGTTTAGGTGTGCTTTGTCAGACAAACTTAATCTCAAGTAGCTATTCTCTTAGTTGGTTCAGATGCATAAAAGTTAGAATTAAATACTGTAGTTAATTTCTCTTTTAGAAGAGCAATTAAAGCAAGATTTTAATTCAGATGTTATTTAGATACTTGGAACTGTGCTTATAACATAAACAGCTATAACTTTTGGAAATAACTTTCCATAGTGCCTTTAATTATTGGAAAATAATATTTACACAGTTGAACTGAATGTACAAATTAAGGTATATTTAAAAAAAAAAACACAACTTTTTTCAAAAATTCAGCTGAAGGTTGTTTTTCCAAGCTTTTAAAAAGACATTCATGATACCTGAGTAACAGAATATTTTATTTTCTTCCTGGCTACCAGACTTTTTACAAATAAAATCACTCAATAGCCTCTTTCTAACTCAGTAGAAAGTATATTTCTACCACAAACTTCCTAATACAGTATAATACCACATTCAGTACAATTATTAGTATGAAAATGGATAGCTTCCAGAGCTAATTAATATGTTATTTTGCTTTTGTAAATAACTGCTGGCTTTAAGGTTCTGTGCATAGATACAGGAAAAATACATGCAATATTTTAATAATGTTTAATTTCTAAGTAGACAGAGTTTGACTGTCAGGACAGTATTATGTAGTCAGATTACTATAGTAAAGTTATTCTGGTTTAATGGAGGAAATCTCAGGTTTTACCACAAAGTCAGCTCATAGGTAAACCAACACATTATTGAATAGTTCTATACACAATAGGGACAATATCTCCCAATATATGTATAAAGTATACAGTCACTATTTGGCAGACACCAGTATGATTGCTGTTCTATTTTAGATCTTTATGCTTCCACGTAGTTGCTTAATTGACAATGTTAAAATCTAAGCCATGACAGTAGCCCTGGACAATTTATCAGCCTGCTATTTGTATGCTCACTTCCGTCATTATCTCTGAATTTGTATTATCTGGTTTCTCTTGGGGGTAGGGGAACAGAAGTTTGATAGTTCTAGAGAACTGGAGTTCACACATTTGGCTGTGGATTTTCTTTCCATATGCTGAAAATGATTGGGCATAAATTTAATTGAGTTTTCACATGCCATCCAATAATACTTTGCTCCCCTAGGGTTCTTCTTCAACCTGGTCTCATCTATTTTCACCAACTTCCACTCACAAATGCCAGAAGACTAACTTAATGCTAACAAAGTATCTAGCCTGACAGATAAACCCTCAAGGAGGCAAGGAAGAATTATCTATATTAGAGTGGCATTTCAGAACTAATACCGCATTCCAAAAAGTGGCATATTTGGGTTTAGCAATCTGCATTAAATAAGCAGGAGGTAAATTTGCAACAGAAGACTTACTCTGTCTTTCCCAAAGGAGTCTGTTATTTGAGAAGCCATGCCCAGTAAGGTGATGTGGGTCTGTGGTTGAGCTGATGTACTTTGAAGTCCAGTGGGGAACAGATAGCATCATCTTGTCTGATTTCTTTGTATTAGTTCTGCCTTTGTAATACAAAGAAGAATGAAACTATGAAGATCTTCTAAAGCTGCAGGATTTGGGAATTTAGAGAGGAATTCTGCATTTTTGTTCGTTTGTTTTTTACTGAGGGGGGCAGGGGGTGGCAAGGAGAAATATGAGAGTTGCCTACCTGGCAAAGAAGCTGATTTAACTGAGATTCACTACACTAATTACAGCTAGGATGAATTATCTAATATTATTCTTTCAAACATGGTTCTTTGAACTGTGACTCACATGTTTTCCATTAAAATGTATCACGAGCTGTCTCATCTCTTGTGATAAATATTGACTGACTATAACACCTCCAAGATTACATGCTGCTCTCTGACTTGTTTTCTGGCTCTGTGACAAGATCTCAAATGGGTGCAAATTTCAATTTGTTTGAATCCAAACTGGGTTCCAACTAGTCTTTTCTTGGTAAGGAAAGGCTGTGACATAGCACAGCTAGTACTGGCTTAGTTTATTCTTTAACTATACTGTAGCAAATAACCTATAAACCACACACATTCAGTCCTACCATAACTCATTTTATGTTTGGGATCCTGCTAGCTTCTCATCCCTTATACTTGTTACTCCAGTCCTTAGCTACCCCATCATAAATAGCCTATATGATGTATAATGGAACATAATATCAATCTTCAAACAAGCTATTTTCATCATCATAATAATATTTGGTATTAATATTTCATATTATAACTTGCTATGAAATTCTTTTCCTTCCCACAAATTAATGGAAACAAGTTGACAAATTACTGAATTTTTTGGCTGTGTTTGAGGAATCAGGTATTCACTAGGCAAGGTGGTGCACATGAAAGAAAAATCCTGCTTATTGATGCAGGGCAGAGCAGAATTATTCCAAGTCTCAATCCAGTACTCATTTATTAATTTCAGGTGTATGGGAAGAATTTGCATTCCTTTTAAACAGTATTTCTTGTTTTCATATGCTCTCACTCTGCCACAATTTACTGGAGAAAGAAATGTAAAGGCATTGTCAAAAGGGCTATGCTTACAGGTCTTCTGTCCCAGAGAGAACTAGAGTGTTCGACAGTTCTCTGAGAGTAAATTTAATCTTTGACGTTTCCTGAGTAATTTTGCAGACACAAGAAGGGTGACTGCTTCAGATTAAAGCCAGGATAAGAAGCTAAATTTAGGCTGTACTTTAATGTGAAACTTTGGAGTCAATACCAGTGTAAACTGTTTTTAGCTATTCTCTACTGTCTGTTTATGCCCTTGCGGTTTCCCCTCTCAGCTGTACCAGTATCAGCATGGGGGAATTGAACTTGGGAACCGATCTAGATTTTTTGACAGCATTTTCTTATACTAGAGACCTAGGGAAGGGAAAGGTTAATAAAAGGATGACAGAAAATTTAAGCCTTTTTTGTTGCTGAGCAGTTAATGTTGTCAAATCATGGCCTTAGAAATACCTTTGTTTATCTATAACAGCTGATTACCTGTGTCCTTAATGGTCATGGAGTAGCTCTTCAAAGGGCAGTAAGAAAAATACCTACTCCTTTTAATAAATTCTCATTGTAAATGATAGTCTTCTCTTGTAGGAAAGTGGGAGTTCGGTCTTCCACTGGCTGATCCAGGCTTGATCCCATAAATTGTATGGTCTAGAGAATATACAGGGTGGACTCTTCCAGTTGCAGTATGTAATATTTAAAAGGGCCATTCTGGGAACTGGACACAATTCCATCTTACCAGTCTAGGGAAATGTAGCGGGATCCTTGGAAACAGGCTGTGTGGAGAAAGCACTGAATGGAAATAAACTAAACAAACCTTCCAGTATGGCTCATTGAGAACACCAGGATCTTGTGTTTGAATGTCTAAGTCCTCATCTGGATTCACTCAGTAGAATATGGATTTATACAAGATACTGCTTATTTCCTACCATTTTTTAGAAAATTCCATAGTGCAAGAAGTTCACAGGGAGCAACAGTAAGTACGTTCTGATTAATAGGGACCACCCTATGTCTGTCTTGTTGGACGTTTGGAAATATATGTTACTCTGCTCTGATGAAACAAATCTCAGAAAGAACCTGCAATAGTTAATGGTTACTTCTAAAAACTTGCCTATTACCATGTCCAATTGAGACTCAAGCAAGGGGAAGGGGGTCGCTATTTTTGCATTTGATAGTATTTTAATCATGCAATAAAATGCAAAGTCAATAGGATTGCATTAGCAATATGATTCATATATATAGAAACTCAGATTTCTGGAAAACTATCCTGGCTGGAGGCTGCCTGCTGTTTCAGATGATTATCACTTCCCCTGTGAAAGGGCAGGAGGAAATGGTTCAAGCAGGTAACAGCTTCTTAATTTGCTTTTTTAGAGTCTCATATCACACACATATGGAAGAAGCAAAATCAAGTTAACACCCAAATTTAAACATACTAGAGATGTATTCTCATGATGTCAGTAATAAAAGTATGTGTAAAGCAGCATGTATATTCTGGAAAGGAAGCTAACCATTAAAGCCAAGAAACATAGTCTGGCACAAATCTTATTACAAGTCCAAAAAGACTTGATGATATTCAGATAGGTGTAGCATAACAGGGGGAAGGAAAAGGAAAAGGGGGGTTGGGCAGCTTTCTGCTGTGTTAGTTGTACCAGACAGTGCCAGCTAGTGTTTTGTATTGGGAGTAGCTAAAATGGATAATAGTGTGCAGTTCCACAAAGCTATTGCTTTCTCTCTGGATTTGGAATAAGCACAGTCCAACGCTAGCAAGTTTCTGTACACAGTAAGAATCTGGCACAAGCTGTGAACACAAAAATAGAGAGGGAGATTCCTCAAATTATCAGGAGTTCAGATCATATTTGGAGAAAAATAAACCTGTTGTCTTTATAATTGCTATGATTTTTATCAGAAACATTAGTTCTTCCTTATGGGGAAATAGTCAAGATATTTTATGGGAAGCATGCAGTTATAGTTTCTAGAGACCTGCTGGGGTAAGATTGATTGTCAGTCATTCCAAAATTCACTCAGGTAGTAAAATGCATAGGCAAATAAAATCAGTTCTAATAACTACATATTCAGAATAGACTTTTTCTGAAGGTAGTTGCCTGTTTTCTATGATGCAGTGCATAGTGTATAAGCAATCAGTAAAATCTTTCTGGTTTAATTTAAAGGACTTTAATTTTTCCCTCTGGTTTATTTATTGATTATATTTCATGTTACTGGGGTAAACACATCATACAAGGGAAAGAAAAACAAGTCTATTTATTGGCAGACAAGAGCACAGAGGCCCAGTTCAACAAGAACTTTTACAGTATACCTTTCCAGTGCATTGGTTTTGGAGGGAGGGGGGAGCTAATCTTCTTGAAAGTATCATTTCTTCATATTTTCAACCTTGTTGCTACACAGTCTTTTTGCCTAATGAGAGGGATGCAGCTATTTACAAGCATATCCATGTCACCAAGAGTAAACAGAGCAGGGGGAGGAACACGCAACAGATAATACTATAATTGGCACAGGAGCTTCCCTCATAACTCTGAAGTATGAGACACCAAAAAGACTGTCTGGTTTAGTGCCCTAGTTCTGGTAGCCTTTCACTTCTCTGAAGCTTTCCCATCATGCATAGGAGCATCAGCCTTGAAAATCTTGACCAGTCATTTTCCTAGCCCTTTCCAATGTCGCAACTGCTAGGGCCAGAGCTGTGAAGCCAAAGTAGGTGGTTGCTTAGGGCAGAAGATTGCCAGAGGCAGCAAAATTAGCCAAGGTCTTGCTGTTATTTTGTCTGTCCCAGAGCCCTTGAAAACCAGACTTGTTACTGGTCGGGGGGATGTGGGAAAACAGCTGCTCTTTCTTGTTACCCGTACCAGGGTTGGACTGACTCTCACTGATTCTATCCCATCATCCTAGGGATGGCAATTCTTTTTTCCTTGTAATACTCCTGCCCCATACTGAGAGGCTTTGAGTTAGATTCTTGTCTGCTCTTTAAAGACAATAATAGTATATTCTCTCTTTCGGTATACTTAGCTGCCATGCAAAGCAGCAACTTAATTCTACTGTTACCTTCATGTTGTCAATCCACTGACACTTTTAAGAATTAAGGAAGTTTCCAAATATAAACAAAATTAGGATAAGAATGAGCAGAGAAATTATGTTCTAATCTATCCAAAGCTGCATTACTACTGCTTAGTATCTCAGCTTGGTAGTGGGGATAGGGGGAGGGGAAACATGACAAATGACTGAGGAAGGACGTGCTTCGATAGAGCTCTGCTTTGGTCTGCAAATTAAGCTAAAATGAATTGGGCAGAAACATACTTTGAAACAACGTCCTCTTGCCCCCTCCTTTTCCCCTGAGTACATTAATGATTACAAGATGTGGGATACATATCTGAGCAGCAACAGAAGCCTGCCTCCCAAAGAGGAGAAGAATATGGGAATGCACCCAGAGGAAACATAAGTTAGGCAACAGGCTCTTAACATTAAAAAGTACTATCAGCAACAAGGGATTGTAATACCGCACGTATCAAAACCAGGCTTTGCTTCTGTTTTTATTAGGAAGTTAAAGGTACAAAGTAGCCATTTTCAAATAAACAGACAATTGTCCTTTTCTTCTGGTTTTTTTTTTTTTTTTAAGACTGTATTAAAAGCTGAAAAGTTGCTGACTTTTCCCCACTTAGAACATTAATATAATAGAACTTTACATTCTCTGGACATGAAATGGCTTTCTAAGACTTAATCCCACTTTACAGTCAAAGAAACTGAGACACAGAGAGGTGAAATAAGTAGCACAAATGGCCAGCGTACAACTAGATTCCTTGAAATCCATTCCTATGCCCAGTTCATTGATTAATGCTGTGTATCTGGTGAACAGCCTTTTGTCAACTCTTCAGTGACTTTTTTTCTTGTTCTTAGAAGTAAAGCAAATTTAAGAGAGGCAGAGAGAGAACACTGTTTTCATGAAACAACATAAATCTGTCTTCCTGTGCCTCGTTATTTTCTTCTCTGAGACATCTGGAAGAAAAAGGCCATGTATTTGCTATCCCTTGCACTGTCTGCTGTGAACGTATTTGTTCTGGGTGAATTGGGATCGTATGGTCTCACCAAATGGCATTTGTTACATTTATCATGTTTGCCCTACAAATGAAAGGATTCACAGTTTTGGTTTTTTATTATGTTATTTGGTTAAATTTAATTTTGCATATGATTCATATTCTGATATCTGCACTCAGTTCAAGTTTTGCCTTATGTGTGGACTCTTTCTTACAAGGAGATAGTCTCTTTGGTGATCTGGCTATTTTATTTCTTCCTGTCTTTATAAAAGAGCTCTTCTGTGGACAAAACCCTGTCTGGTATTGCCAGGGTAAAGCAGTGTTGGAGCGCGACAAAAGATGCACTGTCCATTATCTTAGTCTGGGACTAATGGTACGATGGGCGTTTGTAATGATGAGTTCACCACAGAGGTGTGGGAAGCTCCCTTTTAAGATCCTCAAGAGTTGCTGTAAATCTAAGCAAACTAATTTAGCTCTGCAGTAGGAAAATATGACCAGCTTTTTGTAAGATGTCACTGAAAGTCTCATTCTTACTGAGCTGCCTCTCCTAAAAGATGCAGCTCAAAGATGGCTGAAAGCTTTTGTACTGGTGTTAACAGTGGTAAGGAATAACATATCAAGATCTGTATCTTCATTTTCTAGTTAGACTAAATATGAAGACATTTTATTAATAATGACATAGTGTTCCTTAAGTTATCAATGCAATTGTAGTTGCATTTTACTACTTTATTAGAGTTTAACTAATGGACTAGAGTGTACTTGGATTCAGATTTTTCTGTCTGGTCAGTAAATGCATACTGCTACAGATACAACTAGACTGCAGCTTTGTGCAGTTTTAGCAGCAAGAAAATGAACACTGGATACCAGTTTTCTTTAATAATAAAAAAAAAAAAGCCATTACTAGCCCAGGATCTGGACAGTCTTCTTTTGTCATTACTGCCTCCAAAATGATTATAGGCTGAATTCATGTACAATCTATCACATTATCCAAGGGCATTCTATGAATAGCTTCAAGCCAGCTAGCTTTGGTGAAGATATAAAGGCAGAATATCAAAGTCAGCAGTAACTTTCAATAATATGTTCCAGGGTTAGCTAATGCAGATCAAAGTATTCATCTATGTGATATGTCAAGCCACAACAAATTATGTTATGGATCATATATCTTCTTCAGCCAAAGTAAGATCCAAGAACAGAATAAGTGCTTGTGAATGTGCAAACAGAGAAAATAAGTTGGTGTCTGTATGACAGAAGGGGTATTTCTTAGCAAATAAAAAATTTTTAATTATTTCACTTTCTCACCTCTGATATTTTTTTTAGACATTAATAGTAATTTGCTATTTCCATTCCAAATTAGATATTCACAATATACAGCTATTTCCATGGCTTTAGAGGGATTTTTCTTAAAAGAAGTCTAAATAATCTTCCTCTAATAATTCTGCTTTTAAAAGAACATGGAAATCTTCTAATTTATATTGGTCATACTGACTTGGCTGTTAAAGATCTGCTGTCAGCTTCTTTCCCACATTTGGATAATAGAGATAAGATAGCAGAGCTCCAAAGATTTTGTGCTAATTAAAATTAAAAAAAAAAAAAAAAAAAAAAAAAAACAAACCCACACAACCACAAGTGTCAGCATAGGCACATGTACATTTACCTATGAAATGTGGAAAAAAACTCATCACTACATAGGTGTGCTAAACACAGGACTTTGTTGCATTGGTTTTTGTGAATGCATGTATTTACACACATTGATGTGCAAATGCACAAACATACATCCAGTGTTAATGTAACTGGGTTTTGCCTTTTCTCTTATCTCAGGCTCTGCTCTTATTAGTGACCGTCCTTCAGAAACTGACAGACCACTGACAAAAAGACTTGATAGCATTCTATCTTTAAATAATTTTCCTTAATTCTTCTGGATCATCAGCTTGTCTTTCTCTCCTATTGGAAATACTGGTCATCCGTCTACTTTTAACAGGAAATCTTGGGTGTATTTCATGGCTGTCATGGAAGCATCTTCATTGCCCCAATTGTGAGTCACCACTATCATCTCATAGGCTTATTTGAATTACTTCAGAGGGTTTGACATTCATTTTCTCATCTGGACTAAGAATTGACACCAAACAATAGAAGTAGGGCAACGGAATCCTCTGGGGACCTGGACGCTTTCAAGATAAGGGTACAGCAGTCCTAAGAAACTCCATCAGCCATTGCTTCACTCCATCTCTTCTTTGCTTCCCACTTCCTCCCTTTTGAGAGTTGTTGGCTTGCATTGGGGGTGAGGGCTGAGAGTGTGCAGAGGTGAAGGGAGGAGGGGAGAAGGTGTAACTGATGACAGAATTTGGAGTTCCAGAGAACATTGATTTTGATAAACTGTGGTAGCAGCAGTAAGGGATGAGACACCAACCTAGTGAATGGGGTGTCTCAGGTGGAGACACGCAATAGGCCCACAGGCAGCCAAATGCTGTTTTCTATGCTGTTGGTACCTGTCCTTGCATATGGTGGGACCCATGCTGACCTTGAGGAAGGTGTGGTGTCTGAGCAGATGCCCAAGAACTGTAGGCATGTCTGTGTTTCTATTTTCAAGGAATTCTAGGCTCTTCACGTAGGACAGCTGAGGTGGGGTAACAAAAGGAATGATATCCCACCAGGGAATCCTTCCTCAGAAATTAGTAGCCAAGGGAAATATGGAAAGTACCAGGGGCATGGATGCTTTCAGTGGATAATGCTGAAAGCAGAGACAACCAGCTTGTTAGTGAAGATGCAGTGCAAACTGTGCTAAGAGCTTTGAGGGAAAGGAGGACTGGGAAACGTTTGGCAATATAAATCCAGAGTTGGTTTTGTGAAGCTCATTGCACCAGGACTGGGGATAAACAGCCCTTTGTGACAACAGATAACCACTGGAGACTGGGGTGCAAGAGCGTGTATACAGGGAAAGGAGAACATAAGCCACTATAAAAAGGGGTCAAACCTCAACACTTTGAATACAACTGATCTGATCCTAAAATTAAGTAGAAATTCTAAAAATGCAGAAATCTGAAAGAAAAATAGCCTGTACAGATTGAGAGTAAATAGTCCAGTACTATTTTTGATTTTGTTATAGTATCTGGCTTCAGTGCAGTAGGCATGGGGAGGGGGAAATCTCTTTTCAAAACCGTTTCATTTCAGCTCTCAGAAAATGAAAAGAGAAGTAATACTACTAGAGATTGCCTCTGGCTGAAGAAGAAAACTCAGCCTAGCTCCCTTCATGTGAAAAAAGTCTTGAGAATCTGCAGAAAAGCAAGGTCCTCTCTGAAACAAAAGTATTTCAAAATCTTTCATTTACTGTCCAGGAAAACTGGTTTAATGAGAACAGGATACAGTCAAGGCAGTTATGGTGTTGTGACTTTGCAAAACTCTTCTGCTGTAGTGGCTGTGGTAGAAATAGCAGGAACTGGCGTGTTCTAAACTTATTTTGTGAAGCTGAACTGTACTACTGTATTAGCAGGAATCTTTTCCATCTACTTTATAGGAAATGGGATCAGCAATCTAACAATAGTTTTCTGTTAAACTCAGTTTTCCTAAACAGTTTCAAGCAGCTTTTACAAGGGCTTGGCCAAACAGTGCGTGCATCTGCACCCCCTGAAAAAATGGTCATACATCAGCTGAGCTTATTTGGACCTATATGTAAATGGAGCACAAAATCTGCTGTCAAATAAGCATCAGACTAACCTCTGCATAGATGCAACCTGATGGCTTTGTAAGCAGTCTGCTTTGCTCCCGGCTTCACAAGAGTTTCTGCCAGCTGTGGTAATGCCACAATATTTGCCTTGCTGGCATTGGTTTGTTGTTGTTAATTTAAAGGAACATTAATTTCCATATCAGATCATTTTGAAATTGCAATGTGAAAAAAAAAATACATAAAACCCAATAAGAGCCAAACCCTGAGTAAAGCAAAGCTCCCTGGGGACAGCTGAGCACTTGTGGGCAAGATTTCACTAGGGAGTGTGGGATACGCTAAAGACTGCAGAGAAGCACAGCCCAGACCAGTACATAGTGAAAGCAAAATGATTAAATACTCTCCAGGTTTGTTTGGTTTTGTCAGAACAGAGCTGGCAATTATTGCCCAAAATTTAGAGATGCTTTAGAGACCACAGAATAGTATTAGATAATCTCAATAACCTCTCTGCTCAAGGTTAGTGGTTCACTGAGTTTTGTCTAGCAAGAGACATCCGTTTTTGCTTTATTACACCTTGGGATGCCTTCTTCCTTTAGCTGAGGTAATTTCATAGATGAAGTGCTGACCGCGGTTGGTGCACTGCAGTTTGTCTCCTGTTCGGGTCTGTAATATGTGGTGTCTCCGCTGCCTGTTGTTGTGGCCTTTAACCTGCTTGTGCTCCTGTGAGTCTGCTGAGGAGCAGCTTCAACAAAACCCTGCTGCCCCTCTGTGACCATGGTGGGAGTCTTTGCTGCTTCGGTGGCCGGCTGTGAGCCTGAGCGGCTGCTGAGATTCTCTTGTGCCCCACAGAGTTCTGAAATTCCTCTTGGCAAAGGAGCACTCTGAACTGAATAATTCTGGCTGCTGCAGGAAAAGAACGGTGGCTGGAGTGTTGCCACCCTTTTGGTTATGCAAATCGGGAATTATGCAGAAGTGCTATTTGAGTCTTGTTTTATTTTTGCTTAATCAGTTGTCAACATGTTTATACAGTTCAGTCACTGTCACTTGCCATTGTTTTGCCCTGACTCCAACGCTTGTGGAGGAGTTTATCACAGGGAAGGGCGGGTAAATGGGCTGCTTCTTTTCTAAGCAGCCGAGTGAGGCTTGCAGGCGAGCAGCATTCCCCAGAGGCATGGGAAACCACCTTCCTAACCAGGCGCTGCAAACCCCATGGGGCAGACAAGAAAACAGAAATTGCCGACTTATAAATCTGCCTATTAAGCCCATGCCAAATCGGTCCCATTTCATGCTGGCTTGTCCTAAGAGAGATTCCTGTCTTGATGAAAGTTGGGTAGATCTAGAGTAACTTTATCATCTGTAATTGAGTTAGTCTGAATTTGCTCCACCCTAAGGATGGTATGTGGTGGAGGGCCCCTGAGGCAGAGCCTCCCTTATGGTAGGAGGAGGGAAGGATGATGGTAGCAAGAAAAGGGCTTTAATGTCTGCACTGCCACCTGCCTGGGTGCTGTGGCCAGGAAGGACTAAGACTAAGGTGTAAGTGAAGGCTACTGCCATTAGGCAAACAGAGTATAAACCTATTATCCTTATTGGGAAATGACTGAATGATGCTACCAGTGTTGACCCACTTGTTTTCATTAGGATGGAATCCATTGGGTCTCAGGGCTTATACTGGCATAGGAAGCTATAATTCATATTTCATAACACTAAACACTTGTAAATATGATGTAGAAATCAATAAGTTGATTTTTTTAACTCATGTTCCAGTTTTCAGGTTATTAAGAAGTTCCTTAAATCCTGCTTTGTACAGATCTTACTGTGTGTTCTGTCATATCACCTCTAATTGTGTGCTGTATCTTAAAAAGGCATGCTTGCTTCCTTTCTTGAATTACAGAAACTCTGAAATAAAAGATTATTTAATTCTCAAATAACCATGAATCATGACAGCTGTGGTAGCTCATGGAGGCAAATTGATAGTGTGTATTTTTCTGAGGTTTTGGGGGTTTTTTTTTAACTCTGGTAACTTCACCGTGATATGCAAGTACCTTCAAGCAGTGTGTAAATGATACAGCCAGTGTCTACTAAATGCTGTTCCCTCACCAAAGAATAATTATGGATTTATACTGACTACAACTGGTCTTTGTAGAATATACAGAACAATATTCCCATCCCTCAGCTAAAAGGCAACGCTCCTTTTCTTTTTTGTCTTTCTTGAAAATCATAGAATTGGTAGCAGGTAGGAACAGCACTTTGTTCTCATAAATGGGAAGAGCTGTAAACATTGATTAATCCTCATGTAAATTCCTTTTGCCACAGCCCTGCTGACAGATCATTATCCTCTTGAATGCCTGTCTCTTTAGCCATACTGCTTTGCGACTTTGTCATACTCTATTAAGTAAACTGGGTTGTGCGTGGCTTGGAAAGGAGAACAATAGAGGCTTGGGTGTTGCAGCCGGGGCTGTTGGCAAATTAATAGATGACACCTCTTGCCACTTACAGAAGCAAAAGGAGTACTAAATCAGTTCATCAACATAGGGCTCAGCAGTGATGTTTTGGCTGGGTTTACCGTGGCTGATGAGACACAAAACCAAACTGTAACAGTTGCTCAGATCCTTGCATGATTGTTAAGCCTGGTATCTTGGCCAAGTTCCATTCTGGGTCATTATGTTGTCCTTTCTGCTGTTCCCCTGTAGTTTCAGCTGGATTAATTCTTTTTTACTTCCCCTTCTGGAACCTGCTATGTGGCGCTGCTGGCACTCTTCACTGGCATCCCGGAGGCTGACTGCATGTCAGTGGTAGGTGGATGTGAGGGAGTAATCTTCATCTAAAGCCTATAAAGCACTTGATCTAAAAAGATGAAAGCACCCTACATAAAGGAAGAGCTATTGCTGTTATTCGATCACAAATAGAAAGTAGGTTGTATTATCGTCATATTGAGTTTGACACCTGATATTCAATAAAAGAAAGAAGTCTTTTGACTTGGTTTTGGTTTCCTCATTCTCCCATTCATATTAAATCTGAAAGCCTGCCTGACAATATTGCTTTTATCCAGTCACTACTGACCAATAATGCATTTATCACATTGCAGTATCTCCAAGGTAACACTTTGCCAGCTAGAGATGAAAATTGTTGGATTCAATTTCCTTTGCACAAATGACATTCCTCATTCAAAATACACATGGTAAGCATTGTCATTGTCCATCCAGCACTGAGGAAGAACACCACCCTTAGCTCTTGGTAACAGGAATTTGTGTATATGAAACAAATACAGACACAAAACAAAGTTTTCCCAAAGTACTATGGTCTTAAGTGTAGTGAAACAATGCTAGTTATTATCTACTGTAGGTAGCATATGAGAAATGGCAGACTAAATAGAAATTATTCCAAATCCAGCTATGCCAAATAATTTGTTTACAGATTATTTCTTGTGAGTAATCAAATGCTTAACATTATCTAAAACCCTTCCAATGTTGTCAAGCGCCTGTCCATTTTATTATTCTGTTAAGCAACCTCTGTTCTGTATTTTCATAAGCTTCTTGCTAATAGCATGCAATAAAAGTCATTGTCCTTTAGTTGAAGGTGTGGGACTGAGTGTTGCTTGGAGAAAAACAATTGAAATGAACATGCTGACCTCATTACAAAATAAGTGGTTGCCAAACAAATATTTCTATCTTCTTCCTTAGAAACAATCTGATAAGAAACAGACAAGTATGACTTCTGTTCAGCCTGTAAACACTTTGCATAAGTGTAATTAAGGACAAACTTCTTTCTTTTCCCACAGTCAATTTTAATTATGATATCTTTCTCTTCCAATGTCAATAGATTTCTTACTGAGGTCACGGGTTGATTCTAATATTTGGAGGGGATGACAACAGAACTGAGGTCCTCTATGGAAACTGAGATGTCAGATTATTTTTATCATGGGCCACGTTTTCTTTTTGAGTGAAGATCCAGATAACCAGTCTCAGGAGATGGCACTGCCAAAAATCGCATAAAAACCACTACTTCACCTTTTACTTCCAAGAAATCTACTGTAAATTCTTCCTTGAGAGGTTACAGAAACTTAGAGTAGTTAATACGTGGGAGAGTATAAATTTACTGGGAGAGAGGGGGGTAAATCCAAATTTAAGATGTTAAAAACAATTCTTTTCTGTTTTTACTTTTCTTGAGTAAAGCGGTAATGCCAAAATAGTCTCTTTAGATAAAAACTTTGCAGAAACTCAGCACATAGGATAATTTAGTTTGGAAGGAACCCTAGCATACAAATTTTAAGAAAATATACTTTGGGCAGTGATTATATGGAGGCTCCTATAAACTGGAAAGGTATACTACTTTTCAAGTGATTCTAGCAGTTATGACAACTTGCATTTAATATCTAATTGAAGAAAAACAAGGGTACAGGTTGTGAAGCAGTGGACAAACCTAATGACATAAACTCATGCTATTTATATTTATTAATGTGCTTGCTTAAATGTGTTGGGAAATTTTCTGAGGCTAAGTGCTTTACAAAAGTCAAAACTATATAACTTAATTGTCTTACTAAAGCATACACGTTAATGAAAACTGATGGGTTTTATATTCTGGCTGAAGGATTAAAAGTTTGGCTTGGTGAAATCTCTAGATAAGCCTTACAAGGATGGTATAGTAATTTCATTTTGCTTTCTTGAGAAAAGAATAATTGCATAGTCTGTATTTGGGGGAATTGTCCTGAATGTTGCTCAGGACAGAGGAATAGTTCTTAGGAATAGGACCTAAGAAGTTGGAGGCATAAAACAAGAGGCAGAAACGTTATACTTGGACAATGTTAAAGCAGATACATCTGGCAAAAATAGAACATAGCACAAGAGTCTAGAAAGGTTCAAGAAATGCTCTGATGTTAGTGAAAAGTGAAATAGACTTAAGTATGCAGTAGGGAATGACTCATTTTTGCCTGACCACACATGGGTGTCAGTGTAGCAGTGTTGTGGAGTGTGACAGTGTCTCTGTTAGAGCTACAGAACTATTTAATCACCACAGAAAATACACTAGCAAATGAGAAGGTATCTGAGGAAGAATTTGAGTGTGCTAAGAGGTAATTTGCTCTATCACAGATAGGTGAGGCCTGTGAATTGTAGACTGCCTTGCTTGCCAGATCCTTCTAGCCTGCTTCTTTGTCTGAAGGTTCACAGGAAAGAAAGGGTAAAAACTGCGGGCTGAATTATTCAGCCAGGCTGATAGCCTGTGTGCCTGTGACATGTTCTCTTTCTTTTCCCCCACCTTCTGTAGGATCTGATGCTATCACAAAATGAATGCACACTTATGTGAATAAAATGTGCATAGGAGTAGATCCTGATAAATGGCATATGTAATCCTGGTCACAGGATAGCAGTTGGTATGTCTGTTAAATCAGGTGACTTAGTGTTTAGATGCTCTCTCACAGCTGATGCATACTCATCATGTGATAGGGCCGTACTTATGTCTCCATAAGTATCCAGGTCATAGATATTTTCCAGATAGCATTTGCAACCTTGATTCATCTTCTGGAATTAAATGGCTAGGCCCTTAAAAGCAAAACTGTTTCTATCCCTATAGCATATTTTTCCTGCCCTTTTCCAACGGTTTCAGCTTTTTCACTCCCTTTGTATGAGATACTAAGTTCTCTTCTTTGAGTTGCTGCCAGAAGTGCAAACTTGTATCTTTCTGCTGAGGAGGTAATAACCGGACCTCAGTCCTGACATGACTGTTCTAATCAGCGCAAGTGCTGTTATTCCCCTTTCAGCTACTTCTTAGGGATAAATCTGTTAGGCCGGTTTAGCTATGAAGCTGAGAAGTACCTAATTTGAAAACCTTTTGAAACTATGACTTAAATATACTTAATAATGGCTAGCAAAACCTGGATGATACCAAAATTTCCTGTAAGCTATGGAGCCATCAAAGCAACCAAAGTTCACAGAACCATTTAACAAAAATGAGTGCATACTGAAAAGGTGTTTTGTTGCATTGGAAGGATCTGGGAATTGAGCATCTGGAGGGAAAAAAAAAAAAGCCAAAAAATTTCTGGCATCTGTGAACTTCTGCTACCTATCATGCAAATGCCTCCAGACTTGAGTTGCTTCAAGAGCTAGGGATCACCTGAGAAGTTTTTAAAGTTTTGGGCAAGGGTAACTGAAACAGAATTTAAACTCTTCTTTAGCCTATCTTGCACAGAAGATTTGGCTGCATAAGACCCTTAGGGTGCCAAAAAACTGTAGGAAGGAGAAGAGGGTCTGCTTTCTTCTGCAGTCTTTGTTTACAAGCACTGGCAAGTATTACTACCTGTTCCACCACAACCATCCAGTTGAATCTCCTGTTCAGACCAAAAAAAAAAAAAAGCATTCAAAGAAGCATCTTTTCTTAGAGTACTGAGTTTCGGAAGCTACCAGAGTAAAAACCACAGAGGATGCTAGATAGAACTGCTTTCCTGTCCTTTTCCTGCTTAATGCCACTTCTAAGTGGGGATAAGTGGAATATTTATTAGATATTATCTCTTTGAAAGAAAACAATCAGCCAAGCATCCCAGGGATTCCTACAAACATAGCATAAACTTCTGACCTCCAATTGTTCATTTGTATGTATGTTTGAAGGATAGTGTTTAAGGAAAAAACAGGACAGGGAGAGGCTTACAAAATAAAAGGAAAGTGGCCAAGTTTAACATAACCTGATTCTGGAAATATAGTTTGGCAAGGAGTTGTAGGTGGTTATCCTGTTTAGCTTTTAAGGGAAATCAACACTTGGAAGTAAAGCAGTGTCTTTGAGAATCTCTCTAGGCTACAAAAAATATATTCTGCTAATTCAGCATAAACTTTAGATTTAGCCAAACTCTTTTCAAGTCTTTTATAAATGTTTATATCTTTCAGTCAAATGCTGCAGTTCACATTTAGTATTCTTGGGGAGGAAAAAGGAAGGACTGAAAACTGGCAAGTAATGGAGAGGGGGGGTCAATTAGTTCCACTTCTCCCAGTGTGCTAGAACAATAATGATATCAGGTAGAACAAGCAATGGAGAACCCATCCACAACTGATTTTGGCAGTCAGACATAAATTCTAGCAATGCTTGCTGTTGTATGCCCTAAAAAGTTTTCAATGGTAAAAATGGCATTACCAAAATTATAGTTCATGTTGAGACTGAACCCTGTGATAATTACAAAGTGAGTTCCTATTCTTAGATATGGAGAGAAACCAAAAAGTGAAATAGTATGTAAAACCTGACATGGATTCCTGTATTTTAAAATTGCATTGTGCTTGGATACCTCTGCTTTAAAAACTACGGATAACAAAAGACACCTGTTTTTACAGTTAAGATATGAAAGTTTCCTTGGTCCACTGTGGGCAATGAAAGGATTAGCTATAATCATTACTAGGCAACAGTTGTTGTTCCATAGCCCTGTAATTGTAATGAAAGCCTATAATCCACTTTTCTTGCAAATCCTAATTTACAGATGTTGGTAGGAATTGGAGGTAAATGTAGTTCTGCCATAATCTACTTTCTGTCAGATCTCTACAAGAACAGAAATTAAAATAGAAGATTATTGCGTTAGGAAAAGATTTTTTTTTTATTATTATTTAAAAGGTCTTTTTAAAGCAACCTGTCTGATAACATTTCTAGCACTTTCGGGCTTTCTCCTTCAAAGTGATTGAAAAAAAAATTGAAAGCACCTCTAAAGGCTTGCATTTCATTTAAGTTGGTAGAGGAGGGGAATACTACTTTAGTTAAAGCACTGGGAGCTGAGGCATTGGAGAAGAGCAAACATCCTGCCTCAATAATGTAAGTCTGCTCCTAGAAAGGGACCATACATCAGCTTCCACTGCATCCTAGAAGCCTACAAACTCTCCCTTTTCTCTATTCCCCCTTCTTGCTTCAAAATGGAGGTAAATCAGACGTTAATCTTTCAGTTCCAGAAGAAACTGTTTTAGAAACACTGACCCAGTTTCCTCATGATCAGACTTGGGGATGTTGGTATTAAACATTATTTCAAGTAAGCATCATTTCTTTTTTGATACGCTTCTGACTTCATCAGAGTGTTCTTTAGATAATAAGGTGGATTAAATTGTTTTTATCCACCAAAGTTTGGGAACATGTTGTTAACGCAGCTAGTTTTGACTGGAAAGCCTTTATTCTGGATAATTATGCATTCTGTTCAGGACCTCACTGATGGGAAGCAAAGTGTTTCTCTCCTCATTTGCAGTACTTAAGTGAAGAGCCAGATGGGTCCAGTAGCTAGAGTTATAAAAGAAGTTCTCCTATGCATTTGGTTGAAAGTACAATACCATTGCATCCCTAATAGCAGCTGTTTCTATTTGAACCCAGGGTTATGAAAGATGAACTGCATTAAATGGTAAATCATTAAATATTAGCTGAGTAAAAGTACTGTGGTTTGTTGGCCTGCCTAAATCACCAGCATCTGTCTCCTCACATGCAAAGAGTTGCTCTTTAAAATAATGCAGTGAAACGCTGACAGAAGGGCCAGTACCCAAGCCACACAACCCCCCCTTCAAATAGCATTTTCTTTTTAGGGTTTCAGACAGTGACTGATGATCTGCATATACCCAACTGAAGAACTGATAAAACAGTTTTTTGTTAGAATTGCCAATGTGTGTGCATATGTGTGAATAGACATACATATATATATCAAATACGTAGGAGTTGGTAATTCTGTTCTTCAACTTTCTCCCTGTTACATGATTGTCCTCACTTAAAATCTATTTAAATTGTATCTGCCTGATATCTTAGTTTTATTATGAATGCTGCATTTGCAAGTTTTATCTTGCTTTTATGCTGGATGTGAAGACCACAAACAGAAAAACATATGCTATTTGAAAATCAGATCAAATCAGGAAGGATGCTGAGGGCCTGAATAAAATTGTTCCAAACTAGACCTTTATTTGTCTGCAAGAATTAGTTTCTATAAAATGTCAGAACAGATTAGTACTGGAAAGCTCCCTATTGTGTGTAGTCTCACAGTGCTCAAACAGATCAGCTGTGGCTTGTGAATCTCTACAGAATGAATTTTTTGCTCAGCTTTGCTGTTTTGTGTGTTTGCAGTATGTTTGTTACTGCTTTTCCCAGTGTTTATGCTGTCAGGCCTTCATCATTTTGTATTGTTGTATGCTTAAGAATGATATAACAAAAGAAGTAACCATTACCATACAGCTCTTAGCTTGAACTTCTATAACCTCACCTATACCAAAAGCCAAGAAAAACATGAAATGCCCACTCCATAAGTTAATGATGCTGAAATAAGGCAAAGTCATGAAAGAAAAGGATTACAAGGGAAAATGTTGTCTTATGAGGTGAATTACAGCTAGAATTTGTAAGAAAACTTTCAGTGTTATTTGTATGAAGTGCACAACAGGTGGTTCTTGGGTTTTTAGCTCAGAATGCAACTATAACCACTAGTAATGTTTCACTCATTAATATAGCTCCATGGAGCTGTGTGGAATAAACATATGGGATGGGAAATGCTGCATGAAGCAGTAATGCTAACCAGACTTACAGATGCACTGCAGACTTCTCCATAGCAAAAGTTTACAAGTTACAGAAGAGGCATTCAGAATCCTTCTACAGTTTCTTCCATATCCTTCTCTCCCTCTTGATATAAGATAGTGTTCTGAAGCTTGTACAAAAGAGCCTTTAAATGTAAAAGCCAAAAGAACTATACTTTTTTTTTTAACTTCACTCTCTTCATACATTAGATAATGAATGCAATGGCACAAACTAGCAAAAATAACAAATAAGGCTATGCCTAGAAACCATACTTTTCTGGAACAGGAGGTAAATACTATTTAAATAAGTGAGAGTATTTAAGGGCATGTGAACCTATGGTAAACACATATATTACTGCTGAGGCATTGCTGAGTGCTGTCTTAAAGGCAGAAATTCATGGGAAACACTGTCTGCACTCTTGGCATGGGTGCATAGTGAAAATAGGATCCAGCGGACTTCTAAGCAGCAAGAAAGATTAACCCTCTGTTATACAGCGTTCTCTCATTTCTAATGCTCAGACATACAGTCATATATGTGATTGTGCCCAGTCTGAATCATGTATATTCCCATTGCTCTCCGAGATCCAAAGGCTTATTAACTGATTAGTGTAGATTAGTTGGCCACGTCTGTCTGTCCTGACCTACCAAGGATGCTGTCTGGCTGTGCACCCCAACAATATATGAAACAATAGGCTCTGCTAACTTAAGATGTAGGCATTAGATTTACTTGGTAGCTTGCTGTCTCTAAAGGTTCAATTTGGGAATTAAATGTTCAATAAATGAAGCTTTTGTATGGGCAAATCATGTAGGTTTTTTGTGTTGAAAATAAGTGGCCGTGCTGATTAATCATAGGTTTAGATACAGACTGAATGGTCCTTTCCCTTTCTGTCTTAACAGTTGAAAGATAACAGAAAGGAATACTGCATGAGAAGGGATTGAAACTGGTCTATCTCCAGTCATTGCCCTTGAACCAGACAGAGTGAAAAGACAGCAATCTGGAGGTCCTGTCATTCAAAATCTGTAAGCAGTTACATCAGTCAGATGTATTTTGTAGTAGCCAAACATGGCTAGTGTTAGTAAATAATAAATTGCGTTTGCAGGAGTTAATTTCTATTAAGATTACTTAAGAGATCTTAACTTGCATAACTTCACCCAGGACATAATCTACTGCTGAGCTGTAAAACATAAATCCTGCTTCTGACTATACCCTTACACTGTCATGGCATCATTCTGCTATTACTTCCAGTGCTAAATCTAAGTTTAGCCTTGAAGAATTAGATCATACTTCCTAAGTTTGGTTTCCTTTACACTACACTAGAAGGTGTGTCTTGATTACCTAAATATTTGGTTAAATATCTCCTGGCTGTTCAGCAAGGACTGTTGACAAAGCAATGTAGTCCTTAACATTTTCTTTCATCGCTATTAAGGTATAAATTAACTTGTAAATCACATCGTTCTTAACAACATTTGAAAAAATACGCCTCATAGTAAAGGGCATCATTAAGGGTTTGTGCAATTTAATACATCAACTATGTTTGCAGTGATAGCTTCTGAGCATCCTGTATTTAGAATGAGTTGTGCTGGAAATGGTATGAGAAAAATCTAGCCACCACTCCTAGGTCAGGACAAAATACCAGCACCAGCCATTCCCAAGAAGTCTTTCTTAATCCCTATGATTAAGTACATTAATTTATCCACCTCTTCTCTCTGTGTCTCTCATCTCTTGTTTGTTTTTATATCAGGAACCACAGTGACGGGGATTGAACCTCGGGAAGCAAGAAATGTCATACCCTATATGGGACACATACAGGGATTGTCACAGTCCCTCCATAAGAAACAATTATTATAAAGCTGTTTTAAAAGAAACAAAAAACCACACAAGCACGAAGGCAGTTTTATGTATTCCATTCCACAAGCTGCTGCTTCTTCCAATTTGACTCTGTATAAAAATTGCAATGGGAGCAAGCTTTAAAAACTTAATTTAAGATAAAACGCTAGGAAGCCTTTACTACCTGAAAAGCTCAAAGATACTGTGTATCTTTTAGCTGTTTTCCTTTCTTTTTAAAGAAGTTGTGCTAATCAATTTCTTTTCAAAGCATTCTCATTCCTAGCAGTTTCCTAAAACTGGAGAGAAATTGCTGGGCTTTGTAAGCTAAATCAATCTCTGAAGAGCCTTATAAGAATAAAATAGCTTAAGGATGAAACAGCAGTAAGAAAGGAGATCCATCTACCAATTTATCAGTCTATCTATTTTCTAGCCATATCTATCTATAATGGTTAAAAGTTTTAAAGGACACTAAATTTAAGTATTTTATATTGCTTTTCATAAGGGCAGTTCAATTTATCTCTATTCCTTTGGAAAGATGAATATTGTCACTGCACGTTGTAAGCTTGTGTTGGCTAAAAGGAGTCAGGGGCATGACAGCATTTATAGAAGGCATGAGCTCAAATGTCAGTAGAGCATCCAAAAATGGATGAAGCATCACCCAGCCACTGCCATCTGTTGAGTGTTTCATGACAGCTGTATCTCCTGACCAGAGCTGATGCAGATTATCATGAAAGGCACAGAGGAAGTGTGCAACAGTTATCCTGGGGT